>CM076570.1:1533084005-1533286320 GCA_034641835.2 Pinus albicaulis | reverse complement strand
GTTTTGTAGCTGAGTTGTGGAGGCCTTCCTGGTGTCCAAATGAGATCCATGATAGCTCATTGGAAAGCCTATCCTATTTAGTTTCCATATCTACCTATATTTTCTAGATTGGTGCCCATTTTCTTAGCGAAAATCCACTTTTGCTTAGACTACTAAGGGCGCAATGCAAGTGTTGCAAAGAGGGCAGAAAGGTGATTCTTAGGTAGTTTTTGGCCCTTTTGAGGGACCAGTTTTGCTCCACATGGTTTGAAATTTTTTGAGGATGATGTAATTAGCATGAGGAAATTGAGTATGTAAACCATTTTCATTTTGAGTGCCCAAAAAAAGAGAGCAATGCTAGTGGCATTGCGCGCTTGGCCTTATTTTCTACAAGCCACTCTGTCAAAAATAAAATATTTGCACCAAGTGCCAAAATCTGGAACTTACCTTGCTGATCATGATTTGGATGCTTGGAGGGATACATCAACAAGGATTTTTAGTTTTTCCTTCTCCTTTGCCTCATTTAGGGCTTAAATATTTGCAAGGGCTCATTTTATCTTGTGTAGTGTCCCTTATTAGTGAGATAGCTTTGATGACACTTAGAGATGGTGATTTTGATATAATATTATGTATGAAAGACTTATGTACATGCTTATATGCTATGACCTGGTTTGGGTCACTTGGTTGTTGTGTGCTTATGATAATATCTATGGTTGCGTGCACAAGGATTGATTTGGTTACAGAATATTCACGATGTTTTCTCATTTGGTATCCTATTTTGGACATAGGTGTACACTGTTGGTGATTTATAATTGAGACACGTATCCATGGACAATCATAGTTATGTGGACCATATGGTTAATTATGATTTATGGATGATACATGATTTGTATGATTATATGTGCATAATCGCGTACTAAGCATGATATGGCAGGGGACTTGGTCATTGCCAACATGGATGCTCAAGTTATAAATGACTGCGGAAGTCATTTCTCCAAAACCAAAATGACTATGGAAGTCATGCACAATATTTGGTAAAATTTGAATAAGTTAATTATGAAATTCATTTGATTGATTTGATCATTGAGATTGTGATGTGTGCAGGTCTTGGAAGAAGACCTTACCAACGAACCATCAGATGGGTATAAGCTCACAATCAGTACCTTAAGGTGAAACGTGGAGTTTCAAAGCAGAATAGATGAGAAGCCATGGAAATTAGGGCGCAGAGTCCTAAATCCATGAAATATAAAGACGTGGAGTCTTGGATATATGATAAAAGGATTAGGACGCGGAGTCCTAAATCCATGAAATATAAAGACGCGGAGTCTTGACTCTATAATGAAATGTTTGGGGCGCGGAGTCCTGAATATTTAAAAAGATCAAGGTGTGGAATCTTGGATCTTTAGAGTAGATCAGGGCGCGGAGTCCTCAATCTACTAAGGCATGGAGATGCATACAATAGGGGTGTGGAAATCCCTATTTTCCGGAAAAAAAATACCACTCATGGGCAACTCGTAGATGAATTTCCTTAATAATCTAATTCCTAACAATTTTGGAGTGACTTTCTAAAAATAGAAAGTCATGTCTACCATTTCAAGTATTACTTTCCAAAAATAGTAAATCACCTCCAATCAATGGGTAAACAAGTATACTTCAAGGAAAATCACTTAAATTATGATTAATCAATTATAATAGTTCAATCTCGACTTAATCCTCAATATTATTAATATTATTAATATTATTATTATCTTTTATGAGACTATGATAATATTATTAAAAGGAAATTATATCTCCTCAATCACTTCACACCTCTCTCCTTCATGACTCTCATGGCTCTATGTAACTCTCTCTATTTTAAATATTACATTACACTCTCTTTTATGCACTCATCAAGGAATGGAATATTCCTCTTACACTCATTAAATATATGTCATAAAATATTCCTCTTACACTCACTAAATATATGTCATAAAATATTCCTCTTACACTCACTTTAATGCATATGTTACACTCTCCTTAAATAAGGCATGCATACCTCTCCTTAATGGCATAAGTTACACTCCTCTAAAAATAATACAATGCATGCATATTAATCCTCCTTTATGACATGAATTTGTTGCTCCTCCTATTTATGAGTCTCATGTATTCTCATTTGGGGGGAAAGGGGGTAATGCCAAGAGTGGAAGAGACTTGAGGAATATTGTGAAAGGGAGAGATATGGAGAGTATCCAATTACTTCCAAAAAAAAAAAATCTGAATTTCTTACTAATCTACTAAGTATCTATTGAGGTTGAACATGAGTGGTATTTAGAGGAAGTGAAAACTATCTTCATTAGTTTTCCTTGCATCTCTCTCTCTATTGCTATATTTTGGTACTGGTTGTGAGCTTTTACAGCTCGGGGGTTCCAGGGGGAGGAGTTCTCCCTGGATATGGTTGGGTGGAAAACCGGATGGTTCAAATGAGTTGGTTAAGGGATCAAAGGTGGATCATATTCTCAACGACTGGAGCTGAATATCTCTTCAGGTATAATTTCCATTGTCCTAAAATTATAGTATAGATTTAGCATAAAAGAAAAGGTAGACATTTAAATTTTTGTAAGCATATAATTTTGGTTTAGGCTTATGTTATCTAGAATATTATTGATTAGTTAAAAAATGAAGACTAGATCAATCTATGTGTATGGATGTTTGGATCTCAATATTGGAGTTATTATTGGTATAGTTTATGGTACTAATCTTGGTATTGTAGCATTTGAGAAAGGAAAGCCAAATATTGTTGAAGGTAATTTCAATAAATAAATTCCAAAGGACTTGGGTAAGTATTTCACGATTTATGGTTATGTTTCAAGTAATTAATAGATGCATGTTTTATAAAAGGTTTTAGGATAGTTTGCAAAAGTGTTTGACAAAATTTGTGAATGAGTAATGTTATAAATTTATTTATGCACAAATAAGTGCTAACTTGCAGAAGTAAGAAAATGGACATGTACCTAAAATATGCTTGGAGGAATTACAGAAGCAACCCTTAAAAGAAAATGCAAAAATAATGGCAACTGAAGTATATTTTGGAAGATCAAATGCTTGAGGTAAGTTGGAGATAAATTTTAGTTATGGCTTATGTTTCATATTCTTCAATGTTTTGTTATTCAAGTTGTTGTAATAGTACTAACAGAATTTTGATAGAAAGCCTTAATGGCTGTAGCATTTAGGGCTTCCATGTGTTTGTTAAATTGTAGCAATTGGTGCAAAAAGCTTGTCACTCATGTCAAATGAATTAGCTTGTGGGTGGTAAAATGTTTCAAGAACTCATATGGTAGATTTAGAAATGTTTGATTTCAATGAGCATATATTAGTAGCATAACTCTGGGTTGTTTTTCCTCATGTAGAGGTGTAGTTGTAAGTTTTCATTCCATATGTTTGACAAAAGTCATAAATGAAACATTTAGGCTATAAATTTTGTTGTTTTAAAGAATCGCATTTCTGGGTGTCCCTGTTGCGATTCAGCGCCACTTCAGGGGGTATCCGTACCAATAGGCCATTTCACCCCAACTTTGATTTCAAAAATCAAGGTTTCAGACATCAATTCCTAAATCTTCTCTGTTTTGCAGATTTTCTGTTTCATGTAGAACCGCCTGTTGTTTTGTTTTGCTGTTTGGTTCTTTTTATATTGGAACTGCCTGATAATTTATAATGATGAATATGATATAGGCTAACCACTTGGAAATGGTTTTTAAAGTATAAATGGTTAATAATTTGAAAATTTAAATAACCTTACGGCAACTTGTTTTATGACTGCCAACTATTTGTCAAAATTCCTCAATGGCTGTAACTTACAATATTGTGAGCTATGTTTGAAATTTCTAAATATTATATTCATTGGTATAGATTCAACAATGAATATGACTGATAGTCTACTAATATCTTAAGTTCAATTATTGACACTACTTACAAAAAAAAATGAAGTCATGTAACTTTGGATTCATGTTAGCTAATTTTTGTGAAAACACCTTAAAAAGATAATGGTTGTAAGTGTTTGACAAAATGCCTCAATGGCTGTACATTCCATACTTGTAAATTGGTTTTCATAATGTTCAATGGTTGCATCTAATTACGTTTATGAACCGTCCATAAAACAAAAGGCTTAAGTTAATTTAAGATTTGCAATCAAGGTATTTCTAGTATAATAACTCATTGAGTTAAAGGGTCTTGCTGAAAATTCAAAATTGCAGTAAGTAATTTGTTGCAATATGAGCTCTCATATATGGGATGCCAACCCTATATAATTTAAATTATCCTTTTAAGAAAATAATTCATAAGCATGTCATTTAGTGACTCATGAAATGAAGAAAAAAAAATATATATATCGCATTATGATTTAATATAATATTTCTCTATAGTAATTATGGTAGGTAAGGTGGGACCTTACATATGGTATCAGAGGGGAGTTACAACACTAGGCCTAATGGGCCAACATGCTTATTTGTAGTTTGATGATGTATGAATGTTGATTTTGCATGCGAGTTGAGTTCTTGTATATCTTGACTTGGAAGCATAGTGGTTGCATAGAGGATATTATTATCATTATGTCATTTAGTGACTCATGAAATATATATATATATATATATATATATATATATATATATTTCTTATATTCCTTTATTTTTTTTTTAAGACATATTATTAGAATATGTTAAAATGCTTAAAGACATGCTGGGAAAGGATGTGCTTGAGAAAGTTGGGGTTAAACCAAAGTATGTGAATGACTTGATTTTAAATCAATGAGTGAGATAGGTGGAGTGCATACATGGTTTCATATATGTTTAATGTATCATTTTCAATGTGACATGGGCTTAGTAGCCATCTTTACTAGCTGAAATCATATCTACAAAAAAAAAAATATTGGCTTAATATGGACTATAATATGATGACCTTGGTGTGTATCCTTTGGGAATAAGTAACAAGTATAATGTTGAGATTCAAATAACGTGATGATTGAGTTCATCATGTTAATTTTGAATCTTTCTGTACCTACACTAATGGAAACTTAACAAAAAGCTACCTTGAAGGATGTCACTTTTAACTGTGAATGTAGATTCAAGAGTAATGTATGTGTATTAATTAGATGTAAGTTAAAATATGATTTGGGAATACATTCTTAATTAGTAAGAATGAAATTTCTCTCGATTTCTTTTGACATGATTTTGTGTATTTTGGGTTGACATTAGCATCAAATAACTTTAAATTACTCAAATACTAGGTTGAGGTATGAACTTCCTATAAACAAGAGGCTTAAATGATTGGTGCATGATGGGTTGTGTGGAAACCATTTTAAGGAACACTTGAATGTTATTTTTTCCTTAAGCTAACGTATGGGTGTGGAATCCATACTAGCATATATCTATGAGAAAGTATATGGGTGTGGAATCCATACTAGCATATATCTATGATCTAATGTATGGGTGTGGAATCCATACTAGTATATATCTATGAGATAAGTAATGAGGTAAGGTATGGGTGTGGAATCCAAAGTAAAATATATATATGAGCTAAGTAATTCTTCTAGTTAGGATATTTTGATGGAATCTGATATTCATGATTAAGGAATGATTATATGTAATTAAACTTAAATGGATAGAGATTTGTAACACAAATTTGCTTGAGCTTTAAATCCGTTAATGAAGATACTAAGATTGGTATACTAAACACCATTAGGTGGTTTAGAATGTTTGGAATACTGACTTGATATATGGGAAGTGAACTAGATATCTATCCCTCTTCAGTATTGTAATCCTTTTGTGTATATTGAAAATTTGAGAGAACTAAAACAACAAATTATTGAAATGTAGAAAAAGATTATTGTGATAAGTTCATGAAATAACTTTTCTATTGGCTTAAGAGATAAATTTGGTCTAGGAAATCCATAATAGTTTCTTTAATGATCTTATCAGTTGAATATTGGTTGCATTCTATTTAACCAAATTAATTAGAGAAATTATGAGGATTGAACTCATGTATTTCTCTAAACTATTGTTAGTTAGGCGATCGCATCAAAATTCAAATTATTTATAAATTGTGAAGAGAATAACATGTTTAGAAAGTAAATATTTTATGTGGTGAGAACTTGTTTTATTTGAAATTAATGAAAAAAAAGAAGAAGGCATGTGATTAATTAAAAGCTTAGTTGAGTTCTTGTTTTACAAGAATATGTGCTTGTGATTTTTTTTTTTAAGGGAGAAATTGAAGGAGAGTGAGATCACATTTTGATTGATTCGAATTATTGCATGATGATTGTATTATATGTCGAATGGGGGAGATTGTTTAATTTAGGAATTTTGTGTTGGGATGTATAGTTGTATGAGTATTTATTAGTCCTACAGAATGTTGTAATAATTTGAGAGGGTGGTAATTCTCCTTAAAGCAAAAGGGTTTAACTTTAGGCTAGAAATTCCCTTGTGATAGTCTAAATCTTATTTAAATTTGACAAGATTCATCACATTTTGAGAAATTTATGGTTTTCATAGTTTGTTGTTGCGTACGTATTAATAGTAAGGGATAAGACATGAAAGCAAATGAATTGATTAATTACTAAATAGAAATCATGAGCAATTTCATAGTTGGAAAAAAAATTGACTTAGAGTTATCAAGGTAGATTCAGTAATATAGATACCATATTTGCATAATTGTGAGATTTGTTCTTGATTAAAAGTCATTTTCAAAAAGATATCATTAATCTGCTTTTAGATGAAGATCTTCTAATAGATTCATTTCATAATTGATTCTCAAGTTAGAGAAGTGAATAATAATGAAGATTATGCAAACTAAATGTATGATCTATAATACATAAGTGGGTCAATGAGGAATGTATTTAACCTTAGGTTTTTAGTTTAAAAAAAAAATAAAAATATATATATATATATATATATATATATATATATATATATTTGGTGCCTTGAACCTCATATTGTATTTTTGCCTAAAGAGTAAACGTTTGGTAAAAATTAAAGATAAATCCTAGATATTTCGATTACAAGGATGTCTTATGGAATGAAAAGAGGAAAATTGGATTGAAAAGACATAAAGCAAGTAGGATGTAAGAGTGTGTTTTATATATAACGTCATGTTTTGTTGGGTAAGAGTGGGTTTTATATATAACATCATGTTTTGTTGCATAATTTCACTCACAATTGTATGTGGATTATTTTATGCCAATTTGATTGTGATATGGTATGGACCATCATTGTTGTGTGTACAACCAATGTGTGTTCTATTTATAGCTTGGAAAGCTCAACATCCTACAGAACCAAGAAGATGACACATGTGGGATTCATATAGACTATGAGATAGAAGAACATGTAGAATATCAAATTATTATAGATAAATTAAGTATATATCATATCAATTACATACAATAGTATTTTTATATGGTACTATAAATTGTATGGCTAGTTTTGATATAGAAATATTTGGTATTCTATATCAACACATGTCTAATATGGCGTGGATATATTTTCTACTTGATTAAGAATGGTATGTTTAGTTTTCATGGAGTTTCTTCCAAACTATGGATTGGCATGAAGAAAAAAAAAATATATATATATATATATATATATATATATATATATCAAATACATAAGGTTAACAACTTATTGATAGGAGAATCTAAAAGAACTAAGTATCTTATGACCATAGAAAAAACTTCGGGCCAAGTTTAGCCCAAGAGGGGGAGTATGTAGTGTCCCTTATTAGTGAGATAGCTTTGATGACACTTAGAGATGGTGATTTTGATATAATATTATGTATGAAAGACTTATTTACATGCTTATATGCTATGACCTGGTTTGGGTCACTTGGTTGTTGTGTGCTTATGATAATATCTATGGTTGCGTGCACAAGGATTGATTTTGGTTAAGAGAATATTAGCGATGTTTTCTCATTTGGTATCCTATTTTGGACATAGGTGTACAATGTGAATGGTGATTTAGAATTGAGACACAGATCCATGGACAATCATAGTTATGTGGACCATATGGTTAATTATGATTTATGGATGATACATAATTTGTATGATTATATGTGCATAATCTCGTACTAAGCATGATGTGGCAGGGCACTTGGTCATTGACAACATGGATGCTCAAGTTATAAATGACTGCGGAAGTCATTTCTCCAAAACCAAAATGACTGTGGAAGTCATGCACAATATTTGGTAAAATTTGAATAAGTTAATTATGAAATTCATTTGATTGATTTGATCATTGAGATTGTGATATGTGCAGGTCTTGGAAGAAGACCTTACCAACGAACCATCAGATGGGTATAAGCTCACAATCAGTACCTTAAGGTGAAACACGGAGTTTCAAAGCATAATAGATGAGAAGCCATGGAAATTAGGGCGCGGAGTCCTAAATCCATGAAATATAAAGACGTGGAGTCTTGGATATATGATAAAAGGATTAGGACGCGGAGTCCTAAATCCATGAAATATAAAGACGCCGAGTCTTGAATCTATAATGAAATGTTTGGGGCGCGGAGTCCTGAATATTTAAAAAGATCAAGGTGTGGAATCTTGGATCTTTAGAGTAGATCAGGGCGCAGAGTCCTCAATCTACTAAGGCATGGAGATGCATACAATAGGGGTGTGGAATCCCTATTTTCCGGAAGAAAAATACCACTCATGGGCAACTCGTAGATGAATTTCCTTAAAAATCTAATTCCTAACAATTTTGGAGTGACTTTCTAAAAATAGAAAGTCATGTCTACCATTTCAAGTATGACTTTCCAAAAATAGTAAATCACCTCCAATCAATGGGTAAACAAGTATACTTCAAGGAAAATCACTTAAATTATGATTAATCAATTGTAATAGTTCAATCTCGACTTAATCCTCAATATTATTAATATTATTAATATTATTATCTTTTATGAGACTATGATATTATTATTAAAAGGAAATTATATCTCCTCAATCACTTCACACCTCTCTCCTTCATGACTCTCATGGCTCTATGTAACTCTCTCTATTTTAAATATTACATTACACTCTCTTTTATGCACTCATCAAGGAATGTTATATTCCTCTTACACTCATTAAATATATGTCACAAAATATTATTCTTACACTCATTAAAGACATGTCATAAAATACTCCTCTTACACTCTCTTTAATGCATATGTTAGACTCTCTTTAATTAAGGCATGCATACCTCTCCTTAATGGCATGAGTTACACTCATCTAAATGGAATACAAGGCATGAATATTACTCCTCTTTTATGACAAAAATTTGTTGCTCCTCCTATATATGTGTCTCATGTATTCTCACTTGAGGGGGGGTGGGGGTGGTGGTGCATGGTGTTACCAAGAGTTGGAGAGATTTGAAAAAAAAAGTGTGAGAGGGAGGGACTTGGAGAGTAGCCAATTGCTTTTGAAATGAATTTGAAATCCCTAAACTAAATTACTAAGTAGTTATACATGGTGCAGCTGAACATGAGTGGTATTTGGAGGAATTGAAACTTATCTTCCTCAACTTGCATTGGATTTCTCTCTACTGCTATATTTTGGTACTGTTTGTGAGCTTTTACAGCTTGGGGGTTCCAGGGGGAGGAGTTCTCCCTAGATATGGTTGGGTGGAAAACCGGATGGTTCAAATGAGTTGGTTAAGGGATCAAAGGTGGATCATATTCTCAACGATTGAAGATGAATATCTCTTCAGGTATAATTTCCATTTTCCTAAAATTATAGTATAGCTTTCGCATAAAATAAAAAGTAGACATTCAAATTGTTGTAAGAATCTAATTTTGGTTTAGGCTTCTGTTACCTAGAATATTATTGATTATTTAAAAATGAAGACTAGATCAATCTATATGTATGGATGTTTACATCTCAATATTGGAGTTATTATTGGTGTAGTTTATGGTACTAATATTAGTATTGTAGCATTTGAGAAAGGAAAGCCAAATATTGTTGAAGGGAATTGCAATAAATAAATTCCAAAGGACTTGGGTAAGTATTTCATGATTTATGGTTTTATTTCAAGTAATTAGATGCATGCTTTAGAAATGGTTTTACGATAGTTTGCAAAGTGTTTGATAAAATTCGTGAATGAGTAATGTTATCAATTTATTTATGCTTCAATAAGTGCTAACTTGCAGCTTACATCAGAAGTAAGAAAATGGACATGTACCCAAAATATACTTGGATTAATTACATAATCAACCTTAAAAAGGAAATGCAAAAATAATGACAACTAAAATATGGTTTGGAAGATCAAATGCTTGAGGTAAGCTGGAGATAAATTTTAGTTATGGCTTATGTTTCATATTCTTATCAATAATTCAATGTTTTGTTATTCAAGTTGTTGTAATAGTACTATCAGAATTTTGACAGAAAGCCTTAATGGATGTAGCATTCAGGGCTACCATGTGTTTGTCAAATTGTAGCAATTGGTGCAAAAAAAGCTTGTCAAATCATGTCAAACGAATTAGCTTGTGGGCAGTAAAATGTTTCAAGAACTCATATGGTGGAATTAGAAATGTGTGATTTCAATGAGCATATCTTAGTAGCATAACTTTGGGTTCTTTTTCCTTATGTAGAGTTGTAGTTGTAATTTTTCATTCCATATGTTTGACAAAAGTCATAAATGAAACATTTAGGCTATAATTTTTTTTTGTTTTCAAGAATCGCATTTACGGCGTCCCTTTGTTACTTCAGCTCCACATCGGGAAATTTATCCATACCGATAGGCAATTTCACCCCACTTTGCTTTAACAATGATAAGGTTTCGGACATCAATTCCACATGTTTTGCTACATTCTGATTTCTTTGTTACATGTAGAACCTTTGTTGTTTGTCTTCTTTGTTGGTTCTTTTTATATTGGAGCTGCTGATAATTTATAGTGATAGATACGATTTAGGCTAAACACTTGGAAATTGTTTTTAAAGTATGAATGGTTAATAATTTGAAAATTTAAATAACCATATGGCAACATGTTTTATGACTGAACTATTTATGAAAATTCCTGTGGAAATTTGTGCACCTTACAACATTGTGAGCTATGTTTGAAATTTCTAAATATTTATATTCATTGGTATAGATTCAAAAATGAATATGGCTGATAGTCTACTAATATCTTAAGTTCAATTATTGGCACTACTTACAAAAGAAGAAGAAGAAGTCATGCAACTTTGGATTCATGTTAGCTAATTATTGTCAAAACACCTTAAAGAGATAATGGTTGTAAGTGTTTTACGAAATGCCTCAATGGCTGTACATTTCATGCTTGTAAATCGGTTTTCATAATGTTCAATGGTTGCATCTAATTAAGTTTATGAACCGTCCATAAAATAAAAGGCTTAAGTTAGTTTAAGATTTGCAATCAAGGTATTTCTAGTATAATAACTCATTGAGTTAAAGGGTCTTGCTGAAAATTCAAAATTGCAGTAAGTAATTTGTTGCAATATGAGCTCACATATGAATTCCTAATTCTGGGATGCCAACCCTATATAATTTAAATTATCCTTCTAAGAAAATAATTCATAAGCATGTCATTTAGTGACTCATGAAATAAAATAAAAAAATATATATCGCATTATGATTTAATATAATATTTCTCTATAGTAATTATGGTAGGTAAGGTGGGACCTTACATATGGTATCAGAGGGGAGTTACAACACTAGGCCTAATGGGCCAACATGCTTATTTGTAGTTTGATGATGTATGAATGTTGATTTTGCATGCGAGTTGAGTTCTTGTATATCTTGACTTGGAAGCATATTGGTTGCATAGAGGATATTATTATCATTATGTCATTTAGAAACTCATGAAATATATATATATATATATATATATATATATATATATATATTTCTGATATTCCTTTATATTTTTGTTAAGACATATTATCAACAATATGTTAAAATGCTTAAACACATGCTGGGAAAGGATGTGCTTGAGAAAGTTTGGGTTAAACCCAAGTATGTGAATGAATTGATTTTCAATCAATGAGTGAGATAGGTGGAGCGCATGCATGGTTTCATATATTTTTAATGCATCATTTTCAATGTGATATGGGCTTAGTAGCCATCTTTACTAGCTGAAATCATATCTACCAAGAAGAATATTGGCTTAATTTGGACTATAGTATGATGACCTTGGTGTGTATGTTTTGGGAATGAGTAACAAGTGTAAGGTTGAGATTCCATTAACTTGATGATTGAGTTCATCATGATAATCTTGAATCTTTTCATACCTACACTAAAAGAAACTTAACTAAAATCTACCTTGAAGGATGTCACTTTTAACTGTGAAAGTAGATTCAAGAGTAATGTATGTGTATTAATTAGATGTGTTAAAATATGATTTGGGAATACATTCTTAATGAGTAAGAATGAAATTTCTCTGATTTCTTTGACATGATTTTGTGTATTTTGGGTTGACATTAGGCATCAAATAACTTTAAATTACTCAAATACTAGGTTGAGGTATGAACTTCCTAATAAACAAGAGGCTTAAATGATTGGTGCATGATGGGTTGTGGAAACCATTTTAAGGAACACTTGAATGTTATTTTTTCCTTAAGCTAACGTATGGGTGTGGAATCCATACTAGCATATATCTATGAGAAAATATATGGGTGTGGAATCCATACTAGCATATATCTATGATCTAATGTATGGGTGTGGAATCCATACTAGTATATATCTATGAGATAAGTAATGAGGTAAGGTATGGGTGTGGAATCCAAAGTAAAATATATCTATGAGCTAAGTAATTCTTCTAGTTAGAATATTTTGATGGAATCTGATATTCATGATTAAGGAAGGATTATGTGTAATTAAAGTTAAATGGATAGAGATTTGTAACACAAATTTGTTTGAGCTTTAAATCCATTATTTTTATTATTACAGATGAAGGTACTAAGATTGGTATACTAAACACCATTAGGTGGTTTAGAATGTTTGGAATAATTGACTTGATATATGGAAGTGTGAACTAGATATCTATCCTCTAGTATTGTAATCCTTTTGTATATATTGAATTTAGGTAGAACTAAAATGTCTTTCAAATTCTTGAAATGTAGAAAAAGATTATTGTGATAAGTTCATGAAATAACTTTTCTATTGGCTTAAGACAAATTAGGTCTAGGAAAGCCATAATAGTCTCTTTAATGATTTTATCAGTTGAATATTGGTTGCATTCTATTTAACCAAATTAATTAGAGAAATTATGAGGATTGAGCTCATGTATTTCTCTAAACTATTGTTAGTTAAGCGATCGCATCAAAATTCAAATTATTTGTAGATTGTGAAGAGAATAACATGTTTAGAAGGTAAATATTTTATGTGGTGAGAAGTTGTTTTATTTGAAATTAATGAAAAAAAAAAAACGCATGTGATTAATTAAAAGCTTAGTTGAGTTCTTGTTTTACAAGAATATGTGCTTGTGATATTTTTTTAGGGAGAAATTGAAGGAGAGTGAGAGCACATTTTCATTGATTCGAATTATTGCATGATGATTGTATTATATGTGGAATGGGGGAGATTGTTTGATTTAGGAATTTTGTGTTGGGATGTATAGTTGTATGAGTATTTATTAGTCCTACAGAATGTTGTAATAATTTGAGAGGGTGGTAATTCTCCTTAAAGAGAAAAGGTTTAACTTTAGGCTAGAAATTCCCTTGTGATAGTCTAAATCTTATTTAAATTTGACAAGATTCATCACATTTTGAGAAATTTATGGTTTTCATAGTTTGTTGTTGCGTACGTATTAATAGTAAGGGATAAGACATGAAAGCAAATGAATTGATTAATTACTAAATAGAAATCATGAGTGATTTCATAGTTGGAAAACAAATTGACTTAGAGTTATCAAGGTAGATTCAATAATATAGATACCATATTTGCATAATTGTGAGATTTGTTCTTGATTAAAAGTCGTTTTCAAAAAGATATCATTCATCTGATTTTAGATTAAGATCTTCTAATAGAGTCATTTCATAATTGATTCTCAAGTTAGAGAAGTGAATAATAATGAAGATTATATTAAACAACTCTTATTAAAGTCTATTCCTTTAGGTAGTATATATATATATATATATATTTGGTGCCTTGAACCTCATATTGTATTTTTGCCTAAAGAGTAAACGTTTGGTAAAAATTAAAGATAAATCCTATATATTTCGATTGCAAGGATGTCTTATGGAATGAAAAGAGGAAAATTGGATTGAAAAGACATAAAGCAAGTAGGATGTAAGAGTGTGTTTTATATATAACGTCATGTTTTGTTGGGTAAGAGTGGGTTTTATATATAACATCATGTTTTGTTGCATAATTTCACTCACAATTGTGTGTGGATTATTTTATGCCAATTTGACTGTGATATGGTATGGACCATCATTGTTGTGTGTACAACCAATGTGTGTTCTATTTATAGCTTGGAAAGCTCAACATCCTACAGAACCAAGAAGATGACACATGTGGGATTCATATAGACTATGAGATAGAAGAACATGTAGAATATCAAATTATTATAGATAAATTAAGTATATATCATATCAATTACATACAATAGTATTTTTATATGGTACTATAAATTGTATGGCTAGTTTTGATATAGAAATATTTGGTATTCTATATCAACACATGTCTAATATGGCGTGGATATATTTTCTACTTGATTAAGAATGGTATGTTTAGTTTTCATGGAGTTGCTTCCAAACTATGGATTGGAATGAAGAAAAAAAAATAAAAAATATATATATATATATATATATATCAAATACATAAGGTTAACAACTTATTGATAGGAGAATATAAAAGAACTAAGTATCTTATGACCGTAGGAAAAACTTCGGGCCAAGTTTAGCCCAAGAGGGGGAGTATGTAGTGTCCCTTATTAGTGAGATAGCTTTGATGACACTTAGAGATGGTGATTTTGATATAATATTATGTATGAAAGACTTATGTACATGCTTATATGCTATGACCTAGTCACTTGGTTGTTGTGTGCTTATGATAATATCTATGGTTGCGTGCACAAGAATTGATTTTGGTTACGAGAATATTAGCGATGTTTTCTCTTTTGGTATCCTATTTTGGACATAGGTGTATGACGTGAATGGTGATTCAGAATTGAGACACAGATCCATAGATGATCATGGTTATGTGGAACATATGGTTAATTATGAATTATGGATGATACATGATTTGTATGATTATGTGTGTAGTCTCGTACTAAGCATGATGTGGCATGGGACTTGGTCATTGCCAATAGGGATGCTCAAGATATAAATGACTGCGGAAGTCATTTCTCCAAAACCAAAATGACTGTGGAAGTCATGCACAATATTTGGTAAAATTTGAATAAGTTAATTATGAAATTCATTTGATTTATTTGATCAATGAGATTTTGATGTGTGCAGGTCTTGGAAGAAGAACTTACCAATGAACCATCAGATGGGTATGAGCTCACAATCAGTACCTTAAGGTGAAACACGAAGTTTCAAAGCAAAATAGATTAGAAGCCATGGAAATTAGGGTGCAGAGTCCTAAATCCATGAAATATAAAGACGTGGAGTCTTGGATATATGATAAAAGGATTAGGACGCGAAGTCCTAAATCCATGAAATAGAAAGACGTGGAGTCTTGAATATATAAGGAAATGTTTGGGGTGTGGAGTCCTGAATATTTAAAATGATAAAGGTGTGGAATCTTGGATCTTTAGAGTAGATTAGGGCGCGAAGTCCTCAATCTACTAAGGCATGAAGATGTATACAATAGGGGTGCGGAATCCCTATTATCCGGAAGAAAAATACCACTCATGGGCAACTCATAGATATATTCCCTTAATAATCTCATTCCTAACAATTTTTGAGTGACTTTCTAAAACTAGAAAGTCATGTCTACCATTTCAAGTATGACTTTCCAAAAATAGTAAATCACCTCCAATCAATGGGTAAAAAAGTATACTTGAAGGAAAATCACTTAACTTATGAATAATAAATCGTAATAGTTCAATCTCGACTTAATCCTCAATACTATTAATATTATTATTATATTTTATGAGACTATGATATTATTACTAAAAGGGAATTATATCTCCTCAATCACTTCACATCTCTCTCCTTGATGATTCTCATAGCTCTATGTAACTCTCTCTCTCTCTCTCTCTCTCTCTCTCTCTCTCTCTCTCTCTCTTTTAATAATACATTACACTCTCTTTTATGCACTCATCAATGAATGGCATATTCCTCTTACACTCATTAAAAACATGTCATAAAATATTCCTCTTACACTCATTTTAATGCATATGTTACACTCTCATTAAGTAAGGCATCCATACCTCTCCTTAATGGCATAATTTTCACTCCTCTAAAAGGAATACAATGCATGGATATTACTCCTCCTTTATGACAAGAATTTGTTGCTCCTCCTATATATGAGTCTCATGTATTCTCATTTGGGGGGAGAAGGGTAATGCCAAGAGTGGAAGAGACTTGAGGAATATTGTGAGAGGGAGAGATATGGAGAGTATCCAATTACTTCCAAAACAAATCTGAATTTCTTACTAATCTACTAAGTATCTATTGAGGTTGAACATGAGTGGTATTTAGAGGAAGTGAAAACTATCTTCATGAGTTTTCCTTGCATCTCTCTCTCTATTGCTGTATTTTGGTACTGGTTGTGAGCTTTTACATCTCGGGGGTTCCAGGGGGAGGAGTTCTCCCTGGATATGGTTGGGTGGAAAACCGGATGGTTCAAATGAGTTGGTTAAGGGATCGAAGGTGGATCATATTCTCAATGATTGGAGCTGAATATCTCTTCAGGTATAATTTCCATTGTCCTAAAATTATAGTATAGATTTAGCATAAAATAAGAGGTAGACATTTAAATTGTTGTAAGCATCTAATTTTGGTTTAGGCTTATGTTATCTAAAATATTATTGATTAGTTAAAAATGAAGACTAGATCAATCTATATGTATGGATGTTTAGATCTCAATATTGGAGTTATTATTGGTATAGTTTATGGTACTAATATTGGTATTGTAGCATTTGAGAAAGGAAAGCCAAATATTGTTGAAGGTAATTTCAATAAATAAATTCCAAAGGACTTGGGTAAGTATTTCACGATTTATGGTTCTGTTTCAAGTAATTAATAGATGCATGTTTTATAAAATGTTTTAGGATAGTTTTCAAAGTGTTCGACAAAATTTGTGAATGAGTAATGTTATAAATTTATTTATGCACAAATAAGTGCTAACTTGCAGAAGTAAGAAAATGGACATGTACCTAAAATATGCTTGGAGGAATTACAGAAGCAACCCTTAAAAGAAAATGCAAAAATAATGGCAACTGAAGTATAGTTTGGAAGATCAAATGCTTGAGGTAAGTTGGAGATAAATTTTAGTTATGGCTTATGTTTCATATTCTTCAATTTTTTGTTATTCAAGTTGTTGTAATAGTACTATCAGAATTTTGACAGAAAGCCTTAATGGCTGTAGCATTCAGGGCTTCCATGTGTTTGTTAAATTGTAGCAATTGGTGCAAAAATCTTGTCACTCATGTCAAATGAATTAGCTTGTGGGTGGTAAAATGTTTCAAGAACTCATATGGTGGATTTAGAAATGTGTGATTTCAATGAGAATATATTAGTAGCATGACTCTGGGTTTTTTTTCCTCATGTAGAGGTGTAGCTGTAAGTTTTCATTCCATATGTTTGACAAAAGTCATAAATGAAACATTTAGGCTATAAATTTTTTTGTTTTAAAGAATCGCTTTTCTGGGTGTCCTTGTTGCGATTCAGCTCCACTTCAGGGGGTATCCATACCAATAGGCCATTTCACCCCACGTTTGATTCCAAAAATCAAGGTTTCGGACATCAATTCCCAAATCTGCTCTGTTTTGCAGATTTGCTGTTACATGTAGAACCGCCTGTTGTTTGTCTTCATGTTTGGTTCTTTTTATATTGGAACTGCCTGATAATTTATAGTGATGAATCTGATTTAGGCTAAACACTTGGAAATTGTTTTTAAAGTATGAATGGTTAATAATTTGAAAATTTAAATAACCATATGGCAACTTGTTTTATGACTGCGAACTATTTGTCAAAATTCCTCAATGGTTGTACCTTACAACATTGTGAGCTATGTTTGAAATTTCTAAATATTTATATTCATTGGTATAGATTCAAAAATGAATATGGCTGATAGTCTACTAATATCTTAAGTTCAATTATTGGCACTACTTACAAAAAAAAGAGAAGTCATGCAACTTTGGATTCATGTTAGCTAATTATTGTGAAAACACCTTAAAGAGATAATGGTTGTAAGTGTTTGACGAAATGCCTCAATGGCTGTACATTTCATGCTTGTAAATTGGTTTTCATAATGTTCAATGGTTGCATCTAATTATGTTTATGAACCGTCCATAAAACAAAAGGCTTAAGTTAATTTAAGATTTGCAATCAAGGTATTTCTAGTATAATAACTCATTGAGTTAAAGGGTCTTGCTGAAAATTCAAATTGTAGTAAGTAATTTGTTGCAATATGAGCTCACATATGAATTCCTAATTATGGGATGCCAACCCTATATAATTTAAATTATCCTTTTAAGAAAATAATTCATAAGCATGTCATTTAGTGACTCATGAAATAAAATAAAAAAATATATATCGCATTATGATTTAATATAATATTTCTCTATAGTAATTATGGTAGGTAAGGTGGGACCTTACATATGGTATCAGAGCAGAGTTAAAACACTAGGCCTAATGGGCCAACATGCTTATTTGTAGTTTGATGATGTATGAATGTTGATTTTGCATGCGAGTTGAGTTCTTGTATATCTTGACTTGGAAGCATATTGGTTGCATAGAGGATATTATTATCATTATGTCATTTAGAAACTCATGAAATATATATATATATATATATATATATATATATATATATATATTTCTGATATTCATTTTTTTTTTTTGTTAAGACATATTATCAACAATATGTTAAAATGCTTAAATACATGCTGGGAAAGGATGTGCTTGAGAAAGTTTGGGTTAAACCCAAGTATGTGAATGAATTGATTTTCAATCAATGAGTGAGATAGGTGGAGTGCATGCATGGTTTCATATATTTTTAATGCACCATTTTCAATGTGATATGGGCTTAGTAGCCATCTTTGCTAGCTGAAATCATATCTACCAAGAAGAATATTGGCTTAATTTGGACTATAGTATGATGACCTTGGTGTGTATGCTTTGGGAATGAGAAACAAGTGTAAGGTTGAGATTCCATTAACTTGATGATTGAGTTCATCGTGATAATCTTGAATCTTTTCGTACCTACACTAAAAGAAACTTAACTAAAATCTACCTTGAAGGATGTCACTTTTAACTGTGAATGTAGATTCAAGAGTAATGTATGTGTATTAATTAGATGTGTTAAAATATGATTTGGGAATACATTCTTAATGAGTAAGAATGAAATTTCTCTGATTTCTTTGACATGATTTTGTGTATTTTGGGTTGACATTAGGCATCAAATAGCTTTAAATTACTCAATTACTAGGTTGAGGTATGACCTTCATAATAAACAAGAGGCTTAAATGAATGGTGCATGAAGGGCTGTGGAAGCCATTTTAAGGAACACTTGAAGGTTATATTTTCATTAAGCTAATGTATGGGTGTGAAATCCATACTAACATATATCTATGAGAAAATGTATGGGTGTGGAATCCATACTAGCATATATCTATGATCTAATGTATGGGTGCGGAATCCATACTAGTATATATCTATAGGAGTAAAGTAATGAG
The DNA here is from genome assembly GCA_034641835.2 of Pinus albicaulis. Taxonomy (NCBI): domain Eukaryota; kingdom Viridiplantae; phylum Streptophyta; class Pinopsida; order Pinales; family Pinaceae; genus Pinus; species Pinus albicaulis. The sequence continues at coordinate 1,533,266,532 of CM076570.1, read as the reverse complement.
GTAAGGTATGGGTGTGGAATCCAAAGTAAGGCCATATCATGAGCTAAGTAATTCTTCTAGTTAGAATATTTTGATGGAATACGTATTTGCATGATTAAAGGAGAGATTATGTGTAATTAGAAAGTTAAATGGATAGAGATTTGTAACACAAATTTGCTTGGAAAACAATCCATTATTTTTATTATTGAGATGAAGGTACTACGTTGGTATACTAAACACCATTAGGTGGTTTAGAATGTTTGGAATAGTACAGCTTGATATATGGAAGTATGAACTAGATATCTATCCTCTAGTATTGTAATCCTTTTGTATATATTGAATTTAGGTAGAACTAAAATGTCTTTCAAATTCTTGAAATGTAGAAAAAAAGATTATTGTGATAAGTTGATGAAATAACTTTTCTATTGGCTTAAGACAAATTAGGTCTAGGAAAGCCATACTAGTCTCTTTAATGATCTTATAAGTTGAATATTGGTTGCATTCTATTTAACCAAATTAATTAGAGAAATTATGAGGATTGAACTCATGTATTTCTCTAAACTATTGTTAGTTAGGCGATCGCATCAAAATTCAAATTATTTATAAATTGTGAAGAGAATAACATGTTTAGAAGGTAAATATTTTATGTGGTGAGAACTTGTTTTATTTGAAATTAATGAAAAAAAAAAGGCATGTGATTAATTAAAAGCTTAGTTGAGTTCTTGTTTTACAAGAGTATGTGCTTGAGATATTTTTTTAGGGAGAAATTGAAGGAGAGTGAGATCACATTTTGATTGATTCGAATTATTGCATGATGATTGTATTATATGTGGAATGGGGGAGATTGTTTGATTTAGGAATTTTGTGTTGGGATGTATAGTTGTATGAGTATTTATTAGTCCTACAAAATGTTGTAATAATTTGAGAGGGTGGTAATTCTCCTTAAAGAAAAAGGGTTTAACTTTAGGCTAGAAAATCCCTTGTGATAGTCTAAATCTTATTTAAATTTGACAAGATTCATCACATCTTGAGAAATTTATGGTTTTCATAGTTTTTTGTTGCATACGTATTAATAGTAAGGGATAAGACATGAAAGCAAATGAATTGATTAATTACTGAATAGAAATCATGATTGATTTCATATATCGAAAACAAGTTGACATAAAGTTTCAAGGTTACCATATTTTCATAATTTGTGAGAGTTTTTCTTGATTACAAGCCACTTTCAAAAATATATCATTAATCTACTTTCAAAATGAAGATCTTCTAACTAAGTCATTTCATAATTGATTCTCAAGTTAGAGAAGTGAATAATAATGAAGATTATGCAAACTAAAGGAATGATCTATAATACATAAGTGGGTCAGTGAGGACTGTATTTAACCTTAGGTTGTTAGTTAAAAAAAAAAAAAAAAACAAAAACAAAAATGGTGCCTTGAACCTCAAATTGTATTTTTTCCCTAAAGAGTAAACGTTTAGTAAAAACTAAAGATAAATCCTAAATATTTCAATTGCAAGGATGTCTTATGGAATGAAAAGAGGAAAATTGGATTGAGAAGACATAAATCAAGTGGGATGTAAGAGTGTGTTTTATATATAACGTCATGTTTTGTTGTGTAAGAGTGGGTTTTATATATAACATCACGTTTTGTTGCATAATTTCACTCGCAATTGTATGTGGATTATTTTATGCTTATTGTATGCCAATTTGATTGTGATATGGGATGGACCATGACTGTTGTGTATACAACCAATGTGTGTTCTATTTATAGTTTTGGAAGCTCAACATACTACAAAACCTTGAAGATGACACATGTAGGATTCATATAGACTATGAGAAAGAAAAACATGTAGAATATCAAATTATTATAGATAAATTAAGTAGATATCATATCAATTACATACAATATTATTTTATAAGGTACTATAAATTCTATGGTTGGTTTTGATATAGAAATCTTTGGTATTTTATATCAAAACATGTCTAATATGGCATGGATATTTTTTTCTACTTGATTAAGAATGGTATGTTTAAGTTTTCATGGAGTTGCTTCCAATTTAGAAAACATTAAACTATGGATTGGCATGAAAAAAAAAAAAATATCAAATATATATACATAAGGTTAACAACTTATTGATAGGAGAATCTAAAAGAACTAAGTATCTTATGACCGTAGGAAAAACTTCGGGCCAAGTTTAGCCCAAGAGGGGGAGTATGTAGTGTCCCTTATTAGTGAGATAGCTTTGATGACACTTAGAGATGGTGATTTTGATATAATATTATGTATGAAAGACTTATGTACATTCTTATATGCTATGACCTGGTTTGGGTCACTTGGTTGTTGTGTGCTTATGATAATATCTATGGTTGCGTGCACAAGGATTGATTTTGGTTAAGAGAATATTAGCGATGTTTTCTCTTTTGGTATCCTATTTTGGACATAGGTGTATGACATGGTTTAACAACTTATTGATAGGAGAATCTAAAAGAACTAAGTATCTTATGACCGTAGGAAAAACTTCGGGCCAAGTTTAGCCCAAGAGGGGGAGTATGTAGTGTCCCTTATTAGTGAGATAGCTTCTTTATGACAAGATATTGTTGCTCCTCCTATATACGAGTCTCATGTATTCTCATTTAGGGGGAGGGGGGTAATGCCAAGAGTGGAAGAGACTTGAGGAATATTGTGAGAGGAAGAGATATGGAGAGTATCCAATTACTTCCAAAACAAATCTGAATTTCTTACTAATCTACTAAGTATCTATTGAGGTTGAACATGAGTGGTATTTAGAGGAAGTGAAAACTATTTTCCTTAGTTTTCCTTGCATCTCTCTCTCTCTCTCTACTGCTGTATTTTGGTACTGTTTGTGAGCTTTTACAGCTCGGGGGTTCCAGGGGGAGGAGTTCTCCCTGGATATGGTTGGGTGGAAAACCGGATGGTTCAAATGAGTTGGTTAAGGGATCAAAGGTGGATCATATTCTCAACGATTGGAGCTAAATATCTCTTCAGGTATAATTTCCATTGTCCTAAAATTATAGTATAGATTTAGCATAAAATAAAAGGTAGACATTTAAATTGTTGTAAGCATCTAATTTTGGTTTAGGCTTATGTTATCTAAAATATTATTAATTAGATAAAAATGAAGACTAGATCAATCTATATGTATGGATGTTTAGATCTCAATATTGGAGTTATTATTGGTATAGTTTATGGTACTAATCTTGGTATTGTAGCATTTGAGAAAGGAAAGCCAAATATTGTTGAAGGTAATTTCAATAAATAAATTCAAAAGGACTTGGGTAAGTATTTCACGATTTATGGTTCTGTTTCAAGTAATTAATAGATGCATGTTTTATAAATGGTTTTAGGATAGTTTGCAAAGTGTTTGACAAAATCTGTGAATGAGTAATGTTATAAATTTATTTATGCACGAATAAGTGCTAACTTGCAGAAGTAAGAAAATGGACATGTACCCAAAATATGCTTGGAGGAATTACAAAATCAACTCTTAAAAGAAAATGCAAAAATAATGGCAACTAAAGTATAGTTTGGAAGATCAAATGCTTGAGGTAAGTTGGAGATAAATTTTAGTTATGGCTTATGTTTCATATTCTTCAATGTTTTGTTATTCAAGTTGTTGTAATAGTACTATCAGAATTTTGATAGAAAGCCTTAATAGTTGTAGCATTCAGGGCTTCCATGTGTTTGTTAAATAGTAGCAATTGGTGCAAAAATCTTGTCACTCATGTCAAATGAATTAGCTTGTGGGTGGTAAAATGTTTCAAGAACTCATATGGTGGATTTAGAAATGTGTGATTTCAATGAGCATATATTAGTAGCATAAATCTGGGTTTGTTTTCCTCATGTAGAGGTGTAGTTGTAAGTTTTCATTCCATATGTTTGACAAAAGTCATAAATGAAACATTTAGGCTATAAATTTTGTTGTTTTAAAGAATCGCATTTCTGGGCGTCCCTGTTGCGATTCAGCTCCACTTCAGGGGGTATCCGTACCAATAGACCATTTCACCCCAACTTTGATTTCAAAAATCAAGGTTTCGGACATCGATTCCCAAATCTGCTCTGTTTTGCAGATTTGCTGTTGCATATAGAACCGCCTGTTGTTTTGTTTTGCTGTTTGGTTCTTTTTATATTGGAACTGCCTGATAATTTATAGTGATGAATCTGATATAGGCTAACCACTTGGAAATGGTTTTTAAAGTATAAATGGTTAATAATTTGAAAATTTAAATAACCTTACGGCAACTTGTTTTATGACTGTCAACTATTTGTCAAAATTCCTCAATGGTTGTACCTTACAATATTGTGAGCTATGTTTGAAATTTCTAAATATTTATATTCATTGGTATAGATTCAACAATGAATATGACTGATAGTCTACTAATATCTTAAGTTCAATTATTGACACTACTTACAAAAAAAAAATGAAGTCATGGAACTTTGGATTCATGTTAGCTAATTGTTGTGAAAACACCTTAAAGAGATAATGGTTGTAAGTGTTTGAAAAAATGCCTCAATGGCTGTACATTCCATACTTGTAAATTGGTTTTCATAATGTTCAATGGTTGCATCTAATTACGTTTATGAACTGTCCATGAAAACAAAAGGCTTAAGTTAATTTAAGATTTGTAATCAAGGTATTTCTAGTGTAATAACTCATTGAGTTAAAGGGTCTCGCTGAAAAGTCAAAATTACGGTAATTACGGTATTAATTTTTTTACTGTCTGTAAACTCACATATGAATTCCCTAATTGTATGGGATACCAACTCTATATATTCCAATTATCCTCTTAAGAAAATAATTCATAAGCATGTTATTATACTTGTTGAAACGAGAACACATTTAATTACAATTATAATTAGCTTATTGTAAATTGTGGTTCTAAAAAGTTCAAAGCATTTATTCATCCCACTAAATCATTTATATTTTAAGGGTGATTTTAGTCTTGAGAAGCAAGTATTATGGTTGTATTTTTTTTGGATCTTGATAAACCTTGAACTTTGCAGCTTTGAAGATAAGTTGGAAGAATTTAGGGTGTAGTGTAAAGGACACCAATAACTTCTATATATATAAAAATAAATAAATAAATAATAAATAAATAAATAAAATAATAAAAAAAAATAAATAAATAAAATTAAAAAAAAAAATATATCGCATTTTAGTTTAATATAATATTTCTCTATAACAATTATGGTAGGTGGTGGGACCTTACAAAACGGCTACTGAAAGATCAATCCCTTGAAAGTATTCTGAAAGCAGGATAGGTTCAAAGTCCTTACCTGATCTTAGGTTACTTTTTATGTTTATCTTAAATGTTTTCCCATAAGAGTATGCCGAAAGCAAGATAGGTTAAAATTCCTTACTTGATCTTAGGCTACTTTTTATGTTTTACCCTTGAGTGTATGCAAAAAGTAGGCTAGGTTAAAATTCCTTACCTGATCTTAGGCTACCCTTTGTTTTCTTAGTTTTTCTTCTTTCATCACACTTCTTAATGTTTCATACCACAAACTCAACTTAAAATATCTTCTGATATAGATGACTTGCCCTATGGAAACCCTTGTATAGTTTTTGCGCAAGTAAACCCTTTTATGACTCCATATCCCAATGGTTTAGCACTGATTTGACTTATCTTCCCATGCTGAAACATCCTTCCACTTATTTCCTTCTTCACTTCACATGACCTTCTCATTTAATGATTCCCAACCAAAAACAAACAAATGCCTTGTGCTCCATAACTAGCCTAATATCATATCATAAGATTCAAATATATATCCTTTGAAAACACATATAGAGAGATCCCTCTCTAAATCCAGGAGGGCTAGATCCTAGGATTCCAAAGTGGTTCTGATGTTTCCTTTTCATTTGGTATGCCAATCTGCCAAATCACAGGACCCCAACAACACATATGGTTTCTTCCCTGGAAAATCTTCTTCTGGTGTACTCATCCCAAGAATCCAATGAGGTCCCCTGTTCTGCAAATACACTATCGTGTTGCATGCTTCAACCCACAAGTGCAGTGGTAGGCCTTGGTCATGCAAAACCACCCTTGCATCTCCCACAATACTTATGTTCTTCCTCTCAGCCACCCCATTTTGTTGTGGGTTGTGGGGTGTTTTCAACTCCCGTCAAAAGCCTTCCTTTGCACAGAAATTGTTAAGATCATTCGACACATATTCACCACCATTATCTCTCCTGAGAGCCTTCAATTTCCTGCCAATTTCTTTCTCAACAAGTACTTTAAATTCAACAAACTTGTATAATATATATAATTTCTTCTACATGAATAAAATCGAGAACTTTCGTGAGAAATCATCTACAAATATAACATAATTCTTGTGCTTGATCATGAAGGATGTCAAGAAAGGTACACAAACATTAGAGTGGATCCTTTCAAGGATTGCATGGGCCTTACTATCTCAGTCATTGAAGGTGGCCTTTGTTTACTTTCCCAAGGTACACCCTTTTCATGTATTTCATTTCTCTAGTGCTCCTTTGAGGAGGCATATGGTGATCTGCTGCATGATCTTCAAATCTACATGATGCAAACGACCAAGTCTTCTATGCCATAAATCATCGACATCTCAACCTTGCACCTTCTCTTCCCTTACACCCAAAGAAACAAAGTCTTCCACATTCAACTTGTATAGGTTCTTCAATTGAAACACAATCTGGTTCACTTGTCATATGGTGATGTGTCTCAAAAATGCATTTCCTTTGTTGAATATCACATCATAACCACGGTCTTCCAACACTGCAATGGAAAAAAAATCTTCTTTAGACCCGGAACAAACATCACATCCTTGAGCCTGAGAGGGGAGCCAAACTCCCTCTGAAAATTAAGTGTATCAATATTGGTCATGCTATACCTCCCATCATCTCCTATCTCGATGTACATCTAGAGTTATTTCTCCTCCAAGTAACTAAATAATTCTTGGTTTCCCATCATATGGAATGAGGCACCACTCTCCAGATACCACACTTTACCCATGAATGTGCATTCCATTCATGAAATGAGGGTGAATTCCAACTCGAATTGTGATGCCAAAGCTTCACCTTTCGTTCCTTTTGAGGGATTATTTCCCACCTTATTGTCTGGACACTTCATGGCATAGTGTCCTAGTTCATGATAATGAAATCACTTGATTTTGGAAAAGTATTTCTTCTTTCCCCCTTGACTGAAATCTCCTTTGGATTGGGATTTCTTAACTTTCCCTTTCTTTGCCTTTCCATTCAAGGCACAATTATCCTCATAAACATACTTTGATTAGGTTTCATCTCTAATGTTCTACCTTATTTCTTCTTGCACCAAATCATACCACAATATTTCCCAATTTGGTAGCTTCTCCCTCCCATTTACCGAATCCTAGCAGTTGTGTCAACTCTTGGGAAGGCCTAGAAATGCTAGGATTACTAGATCATCTTATACAATAATAACACCAACACTCCCATGTTTATGACAACATTGTGTGAACCTGCTCAGGTACTATGGTATTGTCTCTCCCTTCTGCATCTTGATATTATGAATCTTTTCCTTGGGCGTCATATTCCTGTGGTCACTACTGTTCTAGAAAAAATCTATCAATTCTTGCCACTTTTCATATGAAGTCTCTTTCCCATGGATATTAGAGACAATATGGTCTCTTACTCCCTCCAATATGATCCTCCTCACCTTGGCTACACACTTATTCGATTCTTCTAGATTTTGAGTATCAGCTGGTGGTGGTTTCGAGATATCATTATCAATGAATTACTTCAACCCACTATCTTCCAGCACTACGTCCATTTGGTCCTTCCAAGAAACATAATTCGAGATTCCCTCAAGAGAATACTTGAGTATTAGTACCTATAAAGACATCCTGCTAGCTCTAAAGAATTAATCCTGCAAATTTGATACTTACACAATAACAAGTTCGAGATCTCTTCTCTATTGTGAATCTTGCTCTGCTACCATGTAGAATTTTAATGTAGATTCAAAATTATTCATGTCATTAAATAAAACATAAGACTCAAATATACTCTACTCATCTGCGGAAGAAAATTCACAATCGAGAACACATATCAAAAACATGTATCATGATTCAATACACATACACATATTTTTATCTAGGGGAAAGAAACTGCTCAAATTCCCTTCCTATTTGTGTTGCATTAATCAAAGAATCTAGATGAATACAATATGATTTCTCAAGCTTGATGACAACCTGCACCTGTATCTTCTATCCTCTACCTGACTGACTAAATTTTTCCAACACTTAGCCAATTTTCAAGCCCTCCAAACTCTTATTTCCTTGTGTTGTTCCTCAAGTAAATAACCCCTATTATTTATGAAATTCCTCAATATGGATTGTGAAATTCGTTTAGGTCAATCTTTGATTGCATGCACCATCTGTACAACTTGGAATAGTTTACAACTGATAGTACACTTCCCTTGAACTCCAATCTCAACCGGGTAACTTGAATTCTATGTATGCATGAGTTAATTAAGGCTGATTAACTAGTTAGCTAGTTAAAAACTGAAGTTACACCCTACTGCTAGACCTTCCACTTGTTCCTCCAACATTTGGAACTAGTTTAACTGGCAATAACTCAATTTAATTGAATTAAATTGTCACAACTAAAATTAACTCAACCTAGACTCCTATAATTTATGAATCACTGTACACAACTCAATTTCATGCCCCCAACTCGAATTAACTAGGATAACTAAGTGATAACAACTATATCACCTTAGTTAACTCATTCAAGTTGTCTTTCGATGTGGAATTTTGAATTTCTCCTTATTTAATCAAAGGAAAATTAAATTAGGAATTTCTTACTACATTTTCAACATATGTGACAATGATGTGACTCCCAAATTTTATACATGGAGTTAAAACTCCTTGGGAGAACTATGGAGTTGGTGTCTTAAAAGTCTTAGGAGGTGGTTGCCTTTATCATGATAGAAAAATATTGTAAAATCATGATGAATTAATATTCTCGAATTTGTGAAGGAAATGAACTTAGAGGAAGAGTCTACATAGTCATTGGAGTAGTTTTATTTTAATAATATAGGAGGTTTATCTACATGATGAAAGAACAATGTCTCATCAAAATAATATCCTCAAATCATTTTCATTTCATTCCAAAACCTTGTATTCAAAATGAGATCATGGTTGGTTGGTGAAGGGTCTTATGTAGAGGGTTGATTTAAAAAATATAATACGTTTATTTGAAAAAAATAATATAAAATTATTATAAAAAAAAATATTTTATATTTATAATGAATTTGTAACTTTGTATGATAGGATTTTAATATGATTCTGGAGTAAAAATTGATTTTTTTTTCATGGTTAAGAGCTCATTTTATTCAAACATAATGAAACAAATTAATGGACAAACACTTAGAGGAATCTAGCATCTGTGGAAGCATGCTCGTTATGAACCATTAATGAATCATTCTAGGTGGCATGATTTTTCTTAAATAATAGTGGTGATTTGGAGCATGTATCACACCCAAATGACCCCTAATTTCATTATACATATATCTATTTTGTTAGTGGTCCAGGATATGTTGGGCCTACGTGCCTATGTACATAAGTGTTTTGGAGCCTATGTGCATATGTGTTTTAGGTCAAAGAGCCTATGTGTTGAAAGACCAATGAACCTTGTAATTTAATATGTATTGACACTCGTGTTAATAAAATACACTCTTATTGTAGACAAATTGAGACAAGAGAGGTGGGGGATTAGGACTCCATTAGTTGGAAAGTGGGATGAGGGCTAAGAGAATGGATCTTAAGCAGAGGGAATTAAGCTAAAAAAATTAAAATAATTTCTAAAGTCCCAAGCACATTGTTAAGCCTAAGTTCCTAAGTTGAGGGAGAAAAACTCCAAATGTTGGGGGAAGAGACTTCTTTGTTCACCACTTTTCATGTTGTGAGAAAACATCTATAAAGTGGTACTTTGGCATAATTCCATCTCATTATGACCATTCTATCATTTATTTATGCCACTCTACCACTATGAGTATTGAGTTTTGTCTAAGGAGAGAGGGTTCCTTGAACTATTACCTTGTGTCACTACACTTCTTCATGTCTTTCCTCGGGGAAGGGTAGAGTCCGAAAGGGAGAAGTGTAAGTATAAGATTCATTCTATGGAGACTAGAGGGTGCTTGTATATCCCTAAGGGTATCTAGAAGTCTTGGAGCCATAAGGTTGTGTGAATCCCTATATGAACTATGTTGGATCCCTTGAAAGTGAGTGGTACAACTTGAGGGACTAAATAAGAAAAGATGTGATTGCAATACCCTGGGTTGTGTTGGTTGAGGGGTAGGAGAGAGTGTAGGATGGATTGTTGCTAAAAAATTTTACCTTGGCCTTGCTAAGATTGTGTTCATTGTTAACCATGCAGGGTTGTAGGTGAATGTTTTCCTTAGTTGAATCATAGCCCCAACATGGGGGTCTCATTTAGGAGAAGCATGGTCAACATTTGAGAGGAAATCATCAAATATGCAACCAATTATTGATTTCAACATAAATTTTCAGTTTCTATTTCATAGGTGTATATTTTTTATATTGTATAATTGTATAATTTATATTTCTATGTTCATTGTAAAAATTGTATCTTGTTCTTGAATTTATATGTCATGCATGTTTTTTATTATTGTCCTAGGTAATTATTATACCTACATACCATATAATTTTCATTATGTATGACTATATATAGGTTAGATAACGTACGAAGGGTACCTTGATGGATGAATTTCACTAGGTAAAGTGACCAAGGTGCATAATAAAATTCAGTGTCAATGATTTATGTGTTCCAATGTGAAATTGGATCTTGGTAGACAAGTTAATTATGGTAACAAAATAATTTTGGGCCAATTAAAGGAAAATTTTAGAGTTCAATTTTTTCAAAGGTTGTAATGTGCTCAAGTCGGTGGTTGGGGACATGACATTATCGTATGAAACCCCAAAGGTTCCATTGTAGATCTGCATGGGTAAAAAATAGCTATTATTGTGGATAATCAATAAAGGAAAAAATGTGTAGGGGTCGCCTACAATGTGTTTGGTAAAACTTATTCATGAATAATTTGGGGAAATTTCAAGATAATAATGAAATTTGGGGGATAGGAGGAAAATCCCCAAGTCTAATTTATAATTTAAGTTGAATTCAAGCTTTTATTTCCAAAACTTGGAGGTTATAGGTGAAATCATGGAGTAATTGTGAAAAATCCCTAAAATTTTAGCTTAAAGTTACATGAAATTATGCCAAAAAAGTAAATTAATGGCTAAATTTGGAGCATGTGGAGCTAGTTTGGGCTAATAAAGCTTGAAATAAACCTTCCATGGCAATCTAAGAAGAAAAATTGAATAAAATTGGAAATTTTTGAATTTTTAAAATTTCTCATAAAAGCCATGTGGATGCCACATAGCAAAGTTGCGGGGACTACCAAGGTGGAGGGTGTTAGGCACTATGATTAGGTGGCAATTCCTAATGGTAGAATGAATGGATATGGGAATCATGGGGGTTAAGAGAAATAAAAAAGAACGGGTGTGTAGTGAAAAATAATATGTATGTGATGTGACTTAATTATGCTCAGGGAAAACCTATAACACACAATGCATTTTATGGCACACTTTACCATCCGTGGCATAGTACAAAAATTTGTGCCCAGTGAAAATATTATGTGTATGATACATGATGTATTGCACACAAGGAAAATCTATGCACATGATGTGACTTAATTCCATGCGATGAAGATCTATGTGCATGCTATGAATTAATTTCACATGAGACAAATATACATGCACGATGTGACTTAATTACATGCAAGGAAGATCTACGTGTGTGGTACAACTTAATTTTACTCAAGGTATATATATACACATGCCTAGGAGAAGGATTAGGTGCCAATGGTTCAAAAAGAAAACTAGGTGTGATTGGATGGTGAGGGAACCACCTTGGGGTATCATGTGTACCTAAGTGTCATGTCCTTTTTTTAACAAGAATTAGTATATAAATTATATTTAAAATCTACACCTGGATGTAGAAAGTACATCAGGAGTTACATTTCTTTTCCTCACCAAATTATAAAAAAGATAAAAAATAGCCTCTTCCCAATAAAAACATATGGGAAAAATGTCCAAAAATAAATCTTTGAATAGTTATTCCTACTACTTCCTAATATAAAGAGTAAATGTTAACCATTTTTTTGCACAAGAAAACACAAAAACAAAACATTTCTTTAAATTTCTAGAAGATGGCTTGGCCCGTGGTAATCATAATTGGAATCCTTTCTACTATGATATTTCTTTATTCTTGGTATCAATGGGGAGGAACATTGATTTTAAGCACACCTGAATAGGAAGGGAAAGAAGAGGAGTATTTGAACTGTGTCTCGACTACCTTACCAACTTATTCATCTTTCAATCCAGGAGAGGCATTTAGAGAATTTTGTTTTTCCTTAAGAGTTTTCTTTGGAGGGTTCTGATTTGATTCTTCTTCGTCATTTGAATCAGGAGGGACCATTGGAATAGGATTATTTGGCTGATACACTTGGGCCTTAATATTCTCACCTTCTCCCTCTATAACATTCAAGAATTCAAATCTATTCTTAGAAATGGGTTAATGCTTATATTTAGCCTTACATGTTTATTTATTTTTACTTCCAATATTCTTATGTTTCCTTTTAACAGGAATGAATCCTCACATATTTATTCCTTACTCTTCTTTAGGAGGATCAAATGGATTTGGGGAGATTTGAGAAGTTTAATGTTTTTGACAACATTTCACAAAGTGTCCATACTCATGACATAGATTACACTTGAAAGGAACTTTTTTGTAATCCAGACCCTGAAGATGAGAGCAACCATCCAGATTTAGTTGGATCACCTCAGGGAGGCATTTTTAGAAATCCATGTCAACACAAATACTTGCACACGAAAAATTGCCACCATGTTCCATATCACTAGAAATAAATCAGTCTAGTTTATCTCCCATTGCCTTAAAAATTCCTTCACCCAAGCAAAGGAGAGGGATACATGGAAATCCGATCCACACAGGAAGAATGAGATTTTCGTCATGGGATTAAATTCTAGAGACCAATGAGTGAGAAACAAACCTATGATACCCATGAAATAGGGAGGATACTTAGATATCTTGTATCTATCATCCTGGTTTTCAAAAATAAATGCATAATACCCATTTACACAATAGTAAATGATCTTGGGTTCATGCTTTTCCTAGTTGTCAAAAACCTAATCTTCAATAGCTTCATAACTTGGCCACAAACCAATAAAATTTCCCAATAACCCTCTTTCCTTCAACATTTCCACATTATTTTTTTAGGAAGAAAACCCCAAATCCAAAGAAGCGTTTGATTCTTCCTTCTTCATGGATTTATTTGGGGCACTCATTGTGCATGCATTGAAAAAAAACAACCCTGAAATCCTCCCAATAACCACTGGCAGGCAGGTCCACAGGCCAAACCAAGTAGATGTCATGGCTACAAACTAGTAGTAATCTACGTTATCTACTTTCCACAGATCGCAAGAGGTGGCCACATGGAGATGGATCGAACTTGATGGTACAAAATGTCACGAGAATCTAGGGAAACCCTAGGCACAATAAAGTAGGCCAAAACTCCATCTAATATTCCCCCTCCCTTAGAAAAATAGACTTAGATTTCATGTTAAGGCTGTCTTTATGGTCACATTAGAAAAATACTATAAAATTCTCTTATAATTTTTGGGTCCTAAACTTCTAAAGTCGTTTTAAGGCCCTAAATAATGTTTTCCGAGAGGGTTCATAGCCATGATATGTATTTGACACACCCAAGTCTTATATTCTAAATGATAAATCTCAACAAGAGCTTTCCAACAAGTTACTATAATGTAAAATGGAGTTAGTGTGCAAACATTACATCTAAAATAATGAAGGAATATAAATAATGTACAAACTCGTTTCCAGGAGGCATAACTTCATACCTACAGCTTAGAATGGAGCATTGAAGCAGAAAATGGAAATATCTTGAATAATAAAATCCATCCATGGAATCATAATTGAAATATGAGTGTCTATGCATAAGGGAATTATCAGAAAAATTCTCAAGGAAATTAAAAGGAAAAAGTAGAAAAATTAACAAAACTTCAAAAGGCCACAATTGTCAACATACAACTTAGAATAGAGGATATGAATAGTTAATGGAAATATCACAAAGAGGAGAATCCAATGATCCACTGAGAACTTTAAATCTATTAACATATCTCTTCAAGAATTAGAATAAGGCTTCTAATGGCCTACAAGAGTAGGAAAGCCCATGATTTCATCATAAATTTTAGAATTTTATTTAAAATATAATTTTGATGCTTATCCAATAGGAATTGTTGTGTGCATATTGTATCCTTAGATAGAAGAACCATAGAGCATATTAATATGAAAACTAGGAATAATAACGATGCCAAAAGTCCCTATAGTCATGAAGAAGAAGTCAGGGAAATGAATGTTGTCATGGGTAACACTGAAAAAAAATCAAATGGACACGAAGAGGACAGATCAAAGAGTGAAACAATTATAGGGTTGATAATGAGGAGTCTCAAGATGGAGTTGCTCAATTATAAGGTTGATAATGAAAGGTTGAACAAAGCTTAGGAGGAGAAAATTACCTCAGTGCTCAGATTTTGCAAATCGTAAATCACTTGCATAATTATATTAATAAGGGATCATATTCAAGACATGTAAAGGAACATAAATCTTAGGTTAAGAGGGAGAATGCTAGCAGTTCAAGGAATTCAAGGAGTGTCGGAGGGTGTCAGTCGACTCACCAAAGCATTCAACTATAAGGGCTTATGTTTCCTTAGAATCTAAAAGTACCACAGACAAATCACTAGTCAGACATCAGAAAATAAGGTATGAATTGATTACTTGCAAAGAGAGCTTAAGAGAATTAATCCCCCTGCTTTTAATGGTTACCATAAAAGGATGAGGAAATTAACATGTAGGTGTGGGAAAGAGGGAATATCTTTAATTACACAACTACTCATCCAATTTGGTGGCCAAAATTACAATCTATCATTTGTAAAGAAAAGTATCAATGTGGTGAGATAAGTTCAAACAAATCAAACATTTGGATGAGAAGAGGGTCTCATGGAAACACTTAAAAGTATATTTTTAGATATATCTCTCTAAGCATTATTGTGATAGAAAAATGCAAAAGGTCTCTGAACTCACACTTGGGAACATGACAATAGAAAAATATGAATAACAAATTCTTAATATTCATATACGATTGACCCTTTTCCTAATAAATAACTTATTTGATTTCATTTTCTTCGATTCTCAAAATAATGAATGGTTGCGAAGAAAATATTAGAAAAATTATTAAAAATTACATAAAAACAAAACAAAAAAAGCTTAACCATATTTCGCTATCACCGAAAATTGATTTTAACATGGTACTTTTCCAAATAAAATAAAAAACAAAAGCATAACATTAAATCTTTGGACCTACATACTTTCAACCCTGCCTTCACCTTCAAAATGAATGGCGGACCGTTTAACTTTAGTGAGTTGAAAGGGATCCATCACCATGATCTGATATGCTTTTAAGACAACTTTTGCCAACCACAGACACCACACAATCACTATTTTCCACAAGAAAGTAAAAGTTATTTAAGCCAACATAAAGTTAACAAAATAGTTTTATAAAAGTAGTATGAAAGTGTTATTTGTTTAAAGTTAGTAAGATTATATGTTATATTCTAACATATCCTTCGTATTCTAATATTTAGAATATAACTTTAAGATTGTAAGTTTTGAAAGTGTTATTTGTTTAAAGTTAGTAAGATTATATGTTATATTAAATATTAAAATTTATAACTAATTTTGATTGAAACCTAGCACAAAGGAAACTAGATTTATAGTAAGTCAAACGCTCATAAAGTTAAAAATAAATTATTCTATGTTGTTTTATGCCTACCATCTAAATAAATATAATATATCTAAATATAACAATATGATAACCTATTTTATAATAATTATAATTGGTATCATATTTTATAATAATTATAATTGTTTTTTAATTAGTGTAAACTATAAACGTAGTAATAACAAAACAACACTTGTAAAATCTCTTTCGGTAATAATCACATGCAATGGAATATTGTCGACGCCTTTCGAACCAACTAGTGTGGTTCATCATCAGGGCTAGGTGAGAGATCAGATCTCTCAACTAGTCCTGATGATGAACCACACTGATTGGTTCGAAAAGCGTCGACAATGTTCCATTGCATGTGATTATTACCGAAAGAGATTTTAAGATTTTATATGGATCACCTAAGTATAGATTCTAAAAATAACACTTAATAACAATAATTATAACTGAGTGTAAACATAATAACAATATCATAACATAATTTATAAGGGTTATAATGGTTTTAAAAATAATTTATAGTAAAATTATGTTTTTTTAATAGTTAGGTTAAACAAAATAAAAAGTAAATGATGTAGTATTCAGTTTTTTATTCAAAATTAAAGTCCATATTGTTGGTTGTTGTTGATTTTTTTTTCTTTTCCATAATTTTTATATTTTTGAGTATTTTAATTTAATTTTTTTTTTATTATAATTCTAATTGATAAAAGATGTTTTTTTTTTGTTCTTTAATGAATTAAAATATTATAGATATTGTTTATTAATAAATATTAATTTGTTTGAGGTAATTAGATATTTTAGTTGGATGAGAAACACATATCAGGTTTTTAGTTCTTGAACTCAATATCAATATGTTTTAAAAAAATGGTGGTTTATTTTTGCATAAACCTTCTGTTTTATTTTCTCAACTTTAATTTTGATATTGTATGTAAACCTTTTCTGGTATTTCATTATTACCTCACTAGCCATTACTTTAACATTGGTAAACTTGATGGAGAGATTAATTATGTCATGGTTCCTCCATGCCTATGATATGTCTCATTTGGTAGGCTTAGAAGATTTAATGTTGGTCATGTCTATATTCCCTTTATTTGGCCTACTATGAATATTGACATGCTAATATTACTCCTTCGGGTGACCATCAAGACTCGGAGAAATAAATAAAAACTTAAAATCTCAATAACTATTACTAAATTATCCTTTCAATATTGTTAAAATCTCAATAACTATTACTAAATTATCCTTTCATACAATATTAGAGGATGCCAACTCCTTTGTCTTCATCATTCTCTTAATCTATTAAACCTTCATCATTCTACTAATCTATTAAAACTTTGTAACTTCGTCATTTTAGATGAATAAAACCCTAAACAATCTATCTCTATAAAATAAGATTTTTTTTTTTTTTAACTCTATCAATAAACATGTTTACAACAAATTACTCTGTTCCTTATCTATAAAAAGCCATAATAATCATTGAAATAAAAGCAATGGTTAATTTGTTTCCAGAACTAAAAGGAGAGGATGATATATCTTTGCCTATCCATTTCCCAGCTCACATGTTTCACTTTCCGATCAAATGAATTTTACAATTTAAACAAAAGGGAATGCTTGAAAACTATTTTTAGTTTTCATCCCTTGCATCTTATAAGATGAGGTTTAAAATGTTACTTTAAAAGAAAAAAGAAAAAAATAATTAGAGTAATAAAAATGTGATAATATTTTAAAAAATTATACATATAAATATAAATATATATTGAAAATTGATTCGAATATTATGATAAATAAAAAAAATTGGTTAATTGAGATAGTATTGTTTTTTAAATATTATAGAATATGTTAATATTTTAGGATATAATAATATTCAAGAATATAATGATACTTAGCTATTTATTTTACCAGTTAAATTTAAATTATTCCTTACTCTTTCGGGAACCTCTATGAACTCGTTTATGAATATTTCCAATTAGAGTTCCAATTTAAACTTCAAGACAAAGTTACATTTCACCTCCGCGAATAACTTGGTGACTAAGTAGGGCACTTAATTCTTATATGGGTAGATGAACACATAACTTGTGATTAAGTAGGACACCTAATTCTTATATGGGTAGATGTGAGAAAGTATATGGTATCTTAAAGGTGTTTACGCTTTATTCGAAATATTATGTTTGTTATTATTGTGGTTTTGAAGTGGTGTGGCTAAAGGTTTATATTATGCATTATTGGGAAATGTGTATTAAAGGTTTTATTTAAGTTGGTAAACATGGGGTGTTGGTTTTCTTCTTATAATTGATATAGTTATTTTTTTTAATTTCGCTGGTGTTGGTTTTCTTCTTATAATTGATATAGTTATTTTTTTTAATTAATATTAATTATATGATATTTTTTAAATATTTAAAAATTTTAATATATGTTTTTATTTTTATAAAATTTAATTATTTTTATTAAAAAATAAAACAAATTATTATTTATTTTGAAAAATATTGCTTTATTTTATTATTGAAATGAAATTTAATAATTTAATTTAAATAAAAAAAAACAAACATATCATTATTTAATATGAAAAGAAATGATTTTCCTTATTATGAAACTAATTATTTTTTATAACCCAACAATTTAATTTTGAATTTCATCATTACACAAATAATATTTATTCCTTGTTTTTAAAAAATCAAGGTTCCATATGCCCTTATTTCAATTTCAATATTGTTTGGCCCTTTATACTAATTTCACATTTTAGCAATATAGTTTATTTTTTCTTTCAATTTATATGCAACATTCAAATTTTAACCATTTAGTTTATATTTGCTTTCAATTAATATTTAAACATGATTTTTTTGCTTTGTATTTTGATATTTAGATAAGTTTTAATGTTGCATTATTAATTTCTATAAATATAGAAAATGCTTATTTATCTAAGAAACCAACCTCCTCACGACAAGGACTACTATAATGCTTAGAGGCCATTAAAGGAGTTACACAAGGCTCTAATCAATTGATATAAGTTATCATAGAACTAAAATTAGTGTTCATATTAAGAATGTTAAATGTACTTTATGACTATTCTCCATGTTCTTTTTTAACACATTTGTAAGAATTGTCCTTTATTTTAATTACATTTGATTACTTTCTCTCTAAATCGTATGTTTTCTAGAAGGAACCTCGATTTTAAGTATGAGGGGTTTCTGCAGTGCATTATATTAGATATCATTTTTGGGATTAAACTACGTTAATTAAGTCATTCATCTATGGCCATTTCCATGAGAGGTAGTCATAACTGACTGATTTCTCATGATTTTTGAATAGTCCACTTAGCACTCATTGCATTGTGTGATGCTCACAAGGGTGAAGAAGTGGAATTGAAACTAGTGAAATGAATCACATAGCATCAATCATCACTTCTGGGGCTTGCACCCAGTAACCAGAACTTCCCAGGAGGTCACCCATCCCAAAACTCCTCTCGATTAAGTGTGCTTAACTGTGGAGTTTTTCCCCACAATCAAGCCCACTTTGCTTGCTACCCCATTTGCAAAACCTTAGCAAGTATTGTGCCTCATGAAAGATTCAAGTAGAGCTCCCTTTACTCTTTGTATTTAAGTATGTCAGGTTTTTATAGTGCATTATATTAGATATCATTTTTGGGATCCAACTATGTTAAGTAAGTCATTCATCTATGACTATTTCCATGAGTGGTAGTCGTAACTGACTAATTTCTCATGATTTTTGAATAGTCCACTTAGCACTCAATGCATCGGGTGATGCCCATAGGGGTGTAGAAGTGCAATTGAAACTAGTGAAATGAATTTCATAGCATCAAGCATCACTTTCGGGGCTTGCACACAGTAACCATGACTTCCCAAGAGGTCACCCATCCCATAACTCCTCTAGCTCAAGTGTGCTTAGTTGTGGAATTTTTCCCCACAATCAAGCCCACTTAGCTTGCTACCCCATTTGAAGAACCTTAGCAGGTATTGTGCCTCATGAACGATTCAAGTAGAGCTCCATGTACTCCTTGTATTTAAGTATGAGGGGTTTCCACAGTGCATTATATTAGATATAATTTTTGGGATTCAACTAAGTCATTCATCTATAACCATTTCCATGAGAGGTAGTCGTAACTGACTTATTTCTCATTATTTTTATATAGTCCACTCAGCACTCATTGCATCGAGTGATGCTCACAGGGGTGAAGAAGTGGAATTGAAACTAGTGAAATGGATCACATCACATCAATCATCACTTTTGAGGCTTGCACCCGGTAACCAGGACTTCCCAGGAGGTCATCCCTCCCAGAACTCCTCTGGATCAAGTGTGCTTAACTGTGGAGTTTTTCCCCACAATCAAGCCCACTTTGCTTGCTACCCCATTTGCAAAACCTTAGCAAGTATTGTGCCTCATGAACGATTCAAGTAGAGCTCCCTTTACTCTTTGTATTTAAGTATGAGGGGTTTCTGTAGTGCATTATATTAGATATTATTTTTGGGGTCCAACGGTGTTAAGTAAGTTATTCATCTATGACCATTTCCATGAGAGGTAGTCATAACCGACTAATTTATCATGTTTTTTGAATAGTCCACTTACCACTCATTGCATCGGGTGATGCTCACATGGGTGAAGAAGTGCGATTGAAACTAGTGAAATGAATCACATAGCATCAAGCATCACTTCAAGGGCTTGAAAATAGTAACCAGGACTTCCGAGGAGGTCACCCATCCTAGAACTCCTCTAGCTCAAGTGCGCTTAACTGTGG
The DNA here is from genome assembly GCA_034641835.2 of Pinus albicaulis. NCBI lineage: Eukaryota > Viridiplantae > Streptophyta > Pinopsida > Pinales > Pinaceae > Pinus > Pinus albicaulis. Next base: position 1,533,245,875 of record CM076570.1, on the reverse strand, counting down.
AGTTTTTCCCCACAATCATGCCCACTTAGTTTGCTACCCCATTTGCAAAACCTTAACAGGTATTGTGCCTCATGAACGATTCAAGTAGAGCTCCCTTTACTCTTTGTATTTAAGTGTGAGGAGTTTCCACAGTGCATTATATTAGATATCATTTTTGGGATTCAACTACGTTAAGTAAGTCATTCATCTATGACCATTTCCATGAGAGGTAGTCGTAACTCGCTAATTTCTCATGATTTTTATATAGTCGACTTATCACTCATTGAAAGTCTTCTCCGTACTTTATCTTTATTGATTATTCAAAACCAACATAACCATCATCGTAACTATAAGTAAATCACAAAAATAAAAAAATTAATACACCGTGAACAAATTTAGGTATACTTATAAATAATTCAATTCATATAATTAATTTAAAATCTAGAACTAATAGATTTATTAATTATGAAAAATACGAATTATAAAAAATAAGAATCGTAGTTTAAAAAATTTAAATTATATAGTTTATACCACATATAACTTATAATGTTATGCTATTTTAACAAATTTAAATATCATTATAATATTGATTAAAAAATAAATATATCATAATATATGATGCATTTCAAATAATAATGTTATTTTCAATCACATAAAAATCAAATGATCCCAATTGATTATTTGTAAGAAGGATGATGAATTGAAGAAATAAAATATGGAAAATCAAAAATTATTATTTGTAATAAAGATAATGAATCAAAAGAGTCAATTGTAAAAAATTAAAATAATTATGAAAATCTTCGAAACTTGGTTGCTTGGCTATTGCTGCCATTTATGTTGATAATCAATTTAAGGCAAATACTTCATAATAAATGCATTACCCATAGTCTGTCTCCACCAACATTGGCCGAACATCAAACAAATGTGTGTTATACTTTGAGGTAAGTAAACCTAACAATTTCATATATCTAACTTCCACGTGTAATGAGCCTTTAGAAGGAAAGAACTTTTATTAAATATATAGATAAATTTTCATTTCAAAAGTTTAAACACTTAATAAGAGAAATGAAGGGACAAATAGAAATGATATGATAGAGAAAAATATCAAATCGTGCACCAACCAGGGCCAAAAAATCTTGAATGTTTATATATTTGAGGAAGGAAAAATACTCATTGGATTTTATCCAAATTGATACCAAATGCAAATTACAATTTCAAACCAGGAAATTATAGATGGTTGGATTAGGCAAGCACATGTTTTTGGAATATCAACAAATACAATTTTATACCGGGAAATTATAGATGGTTGGATTAGGCAAGCACATGTTTTTGGAATATCAACAAATACAATTTTAAACCAGGAAATTATAGATGGTTGGATTAGGCAAGCACATTTTTTTGGGAATATCAACAATTTTATTGGTTGGGTTTAACATGAATATCAACAATTTTATTGGTTTGGTTTAGCATGATCGAGAAATAGCATAAAATATAGCGAATAAGATGACAACTTAAAAGGAAAACCATATATATATATGATAGTTGAAATGACACAATAAGACCCTATAAAAGGTGGATACAGTGTCACATTCTTTATCATAGTTTTACCCTCGCCATGGTAGAGGTAGAGTGTTATGTACTTTATTTGTTATAATAAGATATTAATAATTATAATTATAAAACAATTTTTTTTAATAAGGTAATTAATGGGACAAATGTCATACAATATTTGGAAACATAATCATGTGGACTCATTTAAGCTTAGGTTTATGAAAATGGTAGTGGTGATGATAGGGGTTTTCATGGAAAAGCTTTCTCATTTGAATAGCAAATGTTTGTATGATTTTGCTATTACTTTTATTAATTTCTCATCATTATGTTGGAAGCAAGAATGAAAGTTTAAATAGTTTATCTATGGAGTAGGATATGGAGAAAGAATGGGGAAATGGGGAAGTTGTTCATCATTGTTTTTGTCTTGCTATCGCATTACATACTCCGAGTTTGTTTTTTTTTTCTTTTTTCTTTAGTAGTTTGATTTGGTTGTCATTCTAGTTTGTCTATCTATTGGGCATGGGAATTCAAGATTCTCCCTCTACATTTATGCAGAAATTTGTTGTATGACCTCGGGCATCCTCCCCAAATTTTCATCTCTAGGTGGGTGGTTGATATCATAACTTTGATGCATTCTCCCCATTCTAGAAGGATTCATTGAATCCTTCCTCATACCTCACTCTCCTTTGTTTTTGTTACTCATCCCTTGGCAAAGATGTTGAATCTCAATGGTGTTCCTCATAAAAAATCCAACAATTGTAGGGCTAAAAAGTGCACTAGGAATGATGGTAGGAAAACCATAAACTCACAACTCACTCATTAAACCACTCATCCAAGGCTATTTCCACTACTACTCCATCTAATTATCATATTAAATTCACCAACCTCATTGAGGAGGAGGTTATCAACATTGAGAATTTGGTCAAGAAAAAATGAAGGAAAATAGCGAATAATCAGATTGAGGTGGAATTTTGAGAACAAGTTCTAGAAATGGGCTTCTCTGACACCAAAGAGACTAAGGTTTTTAAGTTGGCATAAATTTACTAGCTAAACAAACCTTTCATAGCACAAGTTGTGGAAGAAAGGGGTCACAACAATTAGTAAGTATCCACAAACTAAATTTAATGGATAAGAAGGTTGAAGCAATCTATGAAGTCTTTTATTCCATTAATATTATTGTGATAAACACAAAGGATGCCAATCCTGACCCAATTGAAGCAACATAACCTATTCAAGAGTTTGGAAGTACCCCTTCCAACCACATCTTATTTGATGAAGATAATGAAGAGGAAAAAACGAGAACGCTCAACATTAGGAGTACTAGGCACATGCATTACCAAGTTAGTAACACTTGCCATTTTTTATTAACTTTACATATGAAATTATATTTAGTAGTAATCTAAATTATACTTCTTTAGAAAACTCTTATTTACAATAAAAATTTGATATTTTAATTTACCATGAACTTAGTTTTCCAGAAAACAAAATACAATTTACCTTGACTATAATTTATTTTTTATTTTATCATTATAAACTTCAAATAATACTAAAAAGAATTAAAAAAAAGTAAATTATCAATAAAATATATATTTAAGACTCTAACTCAAGCTTCCCTGATGGGAGTAGTAGTTGAAGAAATAGTGGTTCGGGAGATGGTTGACAAATACCCTCCCATGCATCATTAATGTTGATCATGCGTGTTGAGGATGCTTCATTTGGCGCTAGCCTGGTGAAGTTTCTAGAGAATATCATACATTTAATTGTTGTCTCATACGTTTAATTTTCGTGGGTCTGGTTGTAGGTTTTGTTTATGGGTTTAGAGAGATGAGGGATAAGTTTTTGGAGGGTGGAATTCCTTAAAGTGAGCTGGGTTCCTTCCAGCCCAAGCCATTCCTCGCCCCTAGTTTGAAGACTACAACGTTATGTTATGTATGTGGGAAGAATGGTGTTTCCTTGGCTCTATTGGTGGCGTAGGGTGTATCCATTTGGGACTTGGGGTCATTGTGTCTGGCATCATCAAGCAAAATTTCATTTCAGTTTGTGTGGGAATGAGTTTTTGCAGTAAGGGTTGACCTCGTGCTGGCTCTATGGACCTATCACTCTGTTATCACACGAGTAAATTCTTCTAAGTTATCCTTTTCTAATGTCCTTTTAGGGATATTTGAACGATTTGGTATTCTTCACTTTGTGGGAGTTGGTGGGTGTTGGGTATCCATTGTGGAGATTTAAAAATCCTATGGAAACCCACCTTAGGTGGTTGGGAGCCTCCAATGGTGTAATTTTCCCCTAGGACCTTAGTGTTGAGTGTCTTCAAGTGGCATAGGGTGGCGGCTCTGGGCTATAAGGTCGAGGCATTTCCTAGTGAGTAAGGTGGCCAGGAATTTATTGTGTGAATGGTTGCAGTGGTCTCGCTGGTAGTTTACGATCACGTCTTGCAGGTTCTTCGTTGGGACTCACATAGTTGTTATCAATTGTTGGTTTGCGTTGTGGGAGTTGTTGTATATTTTGGGTGAGGGGGCGGGTTGGAAAGTGATGCAACTCCAAAGGGGATGTGCCCATATGGGTGCTAGCCCTCAAATTATCGGTGCAGTGCATCTTATGGAACAATGGTATATTGGGGAGGAGTTCGAGCAACAACCTACTAGCTCTTAAGGCAAAGTCGATCTACCACCTCCATTTGACTCTTTTGAAGCTTAGCTACGTCAAGTCACACTGTTGGTGGAGAAATTAGCCCAGGATCATCATGATGACTGCAACAAGGTCATAACCTTTATGAATGATTAACATCATAATAAGGGGCACATAATGGACATGAGGGTTTCTATCTGATGTGGGAAGAAATGATATGAACATCTCTTTTCCATCTTGGTGTTATCTCCTTGATTTATTGATATAGTAAATTACTTGGTTGTTGGGATGCTTCCTCCTAATCTATCCTCTAGGGAGAAGAGTAAGATTGTTAGGAAGAGTGCCCCTTTCACCTAGATTAGGGGAAATCTCTTCAAGTTGGGGTTAGATAAGATTCTAAGGAGATGTGTGAGAGAGGAGGAGGACTTTGAATCCTGAAAAAATGCGATGTTGGGAATTGTGGGGGACATTTTGTTGCTAAAAGGACAACATTCAAAGTTATACAAGTAGGATACTACTGACCTACTCTACATCAAGATGCAAGGAGGTACACTACTAGGTGTGATGAGTGCCAAAGGATGGGAAATCCTACACCCAAGAATGAGATGCTCCTACAACCTCAAGTGACCCTGAAACCATTTTCGAAGTGGTGCATGGATTTAATTAGGCCCATTGATCCACCATCTAGGCATAACATGTATATCATTGTGTGCACTAATTACTTGACCAAGTGAGTTGAAGCAAAGGAAATAAAGGTACAAACCAAGAAAAAAGTTGTTGAATTCCTAAGGGAGAACATCATTTACAAGTTTGGTTTTCTGAGGGAGTTGGACATTGTTCAGGGGACACAATTCACCTCTAATTTGATGTAGTAGCACAAGATCAAGCATAGGAAATCCACTACCTATCACCCTCAGGAAAATGGGCAAGTGGAGGTCACTAACTAAGCATTGGAGAACATTTTGACCAAGGTTGTAAGTAGAAGAAAAGGGAATTGGGCATATCGACTTATAGAGGCCACTTGGGCCTACGATACAACCTGGAAGACCACCATTTCATTTACCCCATTTAAATTTTTTATGGAAATAAAGCTCTAATGTCCATTGATATTGAATAAAATACCTTTAGGATGGAAACATAGTTGGTTTTAGACCTCACTGAAGCACAACAAGAAAATATTCTCTAGTTCAATGGTTTGGATGAGTTCAGACTGTAGGCTCTTATGCACATTGAGGTATTCCAACTACATAGAAAGGTTTGGAATGACAAACACATTAGGGAGAGAGCCTTCTAAGAGGGTGATTGGGCCCTTCTGTATGATTCGAGGTTCAAGGATTTCAAATGGAAATTGATAACAAGGTGTTTGGGCCCCTATCTAGTAAAAACATGTTATGAAAATGGGTCTATCCAAATTAGAACAATCGATGAGGAAGGTATTCCATTGCTTGTTAATGGTTACTTGATATAAAGCTCAAGTTTTAGCTAAAGTTTGAAAGTGCTCAAAATTTCTTCAAAACTGAACGACCAGATAAAGTTCGTAGCCAGGATTATGGCACAACTCGTTTCATCAAAATACAAGTTCGTATGGCTGAGTTATCATCTGTTGTTCGTTTTCCAAAATAGGAAAAAAATGAGCAGAACAGGTATAGTGCTGGTGTGGCAGGTACAGTCAGCAGTTGTAGGAATATCCTCCAGAAACAACCAATGAAACTATGCCAAGTGGCACCACCTGATTCACCGATGATGACTAGGAAGTGAAATTTTGTATTCCTAAGTCTAAGTTGAATTTTATTTAAGTTGGCATTTCATTATGTGGTGGCCAATAGGGAAGGGCCACATGACATGCCATGTACCTCCCCATGGCAGGCAGGTTGGAAGGTTGAATTGGGGTCATATTAATGTTGTACATTGGTATTACGGTGGTATTATTTTCATATATATATATATATATATATATATATATATATATATATATATATTAAACCTACCTTCTCAGTGGACTCAACTACATTTGGAAGGTCAACCAACTAAACTGGAGATGATCCAATTCTGGCAGCACTGATAAGTATAGAGAATGATTTTTAATTCACTGGAGAAAAATTATTGTGGCCGAGCGGAGGTCGAACCCCTGACCTCACGCCCGCCATCCGCATGCCTTACCAACTATCCTCCAAGGAATTTCTTACACCTATTGCTCTTCGCGCTAATTTAAATTTTATAAGCCCGACAGTTGGGGGTCGGAGGGGGGCAACTCCTTGGGCCAACCCCCTCCCCATGTGGCCATTCCACAAAGAACCATGTGCTAAATTTCTAAATGGAAAAATAACTTCTTAAGAACGTTTAATTAGTTTAAGTCGTGGTTTAATGACGTTTAAACATTATTAACAACTAAAATGAGCTTAACACTAAAACAAGCTTATCCACTCGCTAATCATGAATTATGCTAATTAATCTCGGAATTAAAGTGTGTGGGTTTTTTGGAGGCCCGCCAATCTTGGCGGTATTTCTAAATTTATAAATCTAACTGGTAGTCTCTCCAGTTTTGGAGGAGAAATTGGGGCAAAAACAATTTTGGTCATAACTCACTCAATTTTCGACCAAATTGATCTTAGTAAAAGCCATTCCTGGCTAATTTTCATGCTAGGAACTCAATGGAGTAGGTTGCATAGGTATAAAAGGTGATCTATAGGTGTTTTAGTACATTTTAATATTTTTGAAGGCTAGGACCAACAGGTGTTGGGGTCATTGCTAGAACATCTAGAGTCCAAATACAACAAAAAAATAGTCATTTTTTGGAGATTATGATGTTATAAACTCATTGGAATAGGTTCCAAGAGGTTCTGAAGCTTGTAACAATAATTTTAGCACACTTGAAGATAATACAAAGGTCATACTATGAAGCTGGACCAAGGAGATGTAGCCCAGGAGGGGTGAACTCCTTTACCAAAATTCTCCATGTTAAGCTCTGCTATATGTGCTTGTTGTGTTTACTATTGCTTATGTTCTATCATTTAAAATTATGTTTTTTACGCTTATGACAAAATCATAATTTCACTAAGTACACTGTTTTCCAATCACATGCTCTTAAACAAACTGATGAAGGATAAGTAAAAAAATGCAAAGAAAAGTTTATCTCTGAAATGAAACTAGCACAACATTAACTAGCAAGTAATTACACATCAAGTTGGTATCAGAGCACAAGTTTTCTTTCTTTTTTTACTTGAAGAGTTTTTAATAGTGCAAAATTACTGATGCTTACAAGATTGTGATTGTAGAGAGGAGAAGGGAAGTTACTAATAGCTAGTCTGGAAGTTAGGAAAAGAAGGAAGAAGGTTGAGATAGCAGCATCCTTACCCAAAGTACCACTCAAGGCAACAATTGAAGCACAAGAGGAATTAATTGCACAAGAGGCTGAAGTGGTTGAAGAGATACGAGCTGTAGAGATAGAGCTTGAATCAATAGCCAAAATGTCAGGCCATGAAGGAGCTCATGAAAATTCTGAGGAAAAGGATGTTAAGAAGGATTTTAAAGAAATGAAAAGGATGGTGAAACTTATATATGAAGCTTTCATGGCAAAGGAAGCTGGAGAAGGTTCAAAACACCCTCATAAAGAAGAATATTCAAATAGTAAAAAGGAGGAAGAGAGGAGCTCAAACGCTAGTGGTGGAAAACCACCTCCTTCTCCACCACCACCATCATCATCATCCTCATCCACATCTCCATCTTCCAAATCCACTAAAAAATCTCATACCCACACTCATTCCAATATCTCAAAAGGTAAAACTCTGTTACTCAAGTTGAACATCAAATTTGAACTTCCTACATATAATGGAGAAGTTAATGTTGAAAAACTAGATAAATGGATTCGTCAATTAGAATTTTACTGTAGAATTCAAAAGATGCAAGAAGACGATATTAAAATCCAATTGGCTTCATTAAGGCTAGAAGGAGCAGCATTAGTTTGGTGGGAGGCAAAGACACAAGAGGAAATGTGCATCGATGGTAAGATTTCCATTACTTGGGTCGAATTCATTTCTTCCATTAAAAGGAAATTCTATCCATTAGCCTATATGCAGAAAGAAATAATGAGTTGGCAAAAATTTAGACAGCTAAAAGGTCAAAGTGTCCAATAGTATACACAAGAGTTTAGGAAAAGGGCTTTATTACTTGGAGTAGACTTAAATTCAGAAGACACACTCTTGAAGTATATAGGAGGTCTAAATTCCTACTTAAAACACACTATTCTCATGTTTAACCCAAATAACTTAGATGAAGTATGTGTGCAAGCCACGCATCTTGAAGAAAGGGGTAAAAAAATTTCTGAATAGGGTAGTAAGAAGAAGTCATTCAAGAGTAAGGGAAAAGAGAAAGGAGGATAATGGAAGGGAAAAAAGAATGAAAGTGTGAAGAAATTAGGGAAGAAAATAACATGCAAACATTGTTCCAAAGAGGGGCATGATGAAGCTCACTATAGGAAACTACATCCCGAACTAAGACCAAAGAAACAAAAAAACAGAGGGAAACAAAAGACGATTGCCACCACACAAATAGATCTTGGATATGGTTCAGGAGATGAAACCAATATAGTTTCCATGGTTAACAAAGGAAATGAAGCAATTACAAGTTCTAGTACCTCAAAAAGCCACAACAACACTTCAAATGAGGATACAAGGATAGAATTATTCCATGATTAATTTATAAGCATACAAAGATTGATGCCTTATTTGAAATAGGGTCACAAGCAAAATTGATTTCATAAGACTTAGTTAAAAAACTAAACCTTGAAACTGTACCTCATCATAGGCCATACCCTTTGGGTTGGATAGTTAACAATGCAAATTTACAGGTGAAAAGGAAATGTATTTTCAGATTTTCTATTACTACAAAATTTATTGATGAAGTTGAGTTAGATGTTGTACCACTTGATATTTCAAGGATTATCTTGGGTAGTCCATATTTGTATGACAGAAAAGTGGTATTCTACCGTTATGCGAACAAATATCATTTGATCAAATATGGAGTGGAGTATATTGTGAGAGATCATCGCAAGAAATTGAATATCTCTTTAGTTAATGCAGGGAAAATGAAGAGGCTAGTAAATGCAAGTAAAAATTTTGTGCTTCTTATGATCAAGAAAAAGGAAGATGTTAACTATGAATCTGTTGAAGGATGTGATGAAAAATTGAAATCTGATTTGTTTGATGTGGTAAGTCAAAATGGTGATATGTTTCAAGAACCAAATGGGTTTCCACCCAAGAGGGGAATTTAGCATGAGATTCAGCTACAACAGGATGTTCCACTTCCAAATATTGGTATGTGTCGCATGTCAACCATGGAAAGTTTGGAAATCAAGAAGAAAATCCAAGAGTTTCTAAATAAAGGTATCATACACCCATCTATTTCGCCATGTGGTTCTCCAATATTTTTGGTTCCAAAGAAGGATGGGACTTGGTGCATGTGTATCGATTTCCGTGCACTGAAAAAAATCATGGTAAAGAATCGCTACCCACTTCCACACATTGATGATTTGATTGATCAATTAAAACATGCAAATTATTTCACTAAGTTAGATTTGAGAAGTGATTATCATCAAGTTAGGATAGTTGAAGAAGACTTTTGGAAAACTGCTTTCAAGACTAGACAAGGATTGTATGAGTGGTTAGTTATGCCATTTGGCTTAAAAAATGCACCAACTACTTTTAAGAGAGTGATAAATGATGTACTTAGACCATTTCTAGATGACTTTGTCATTGTTTACTTAGATGACATACTCATATTCAGCAAATCAAGAGAAGAACATGTCATGCATGTGAACAAGGTACTTGATGTTTTGAGAAACGAGCAATTGTTCCTTAAGATGTCAAAGTGCGATTTTGATAAGACTTAATTGGTATATTGGGACACATAGTTGGAGGAGGTGAATTGAATATTGATCCTTCCAAAGTTAAGGTCATTTTGAACTAGCCCAAGCCCAATACAGTTACCGAGGTAAGAAGCTTTTTAGGGACAACACTGTATTGGAGGAAATTTATTGCTAATTTTTCTTCCATTGCAACACTGTTACATGCATTGACATGCATAAAGAAAGTCTTCCATTGAGGAGATTTGTAGCAGAAAGCATTTGATGCTTTAAAGAAAAAGATAAGTTCGACACCAGTACTAGCAATTCCAGATCTAAGACAACCACTTGAGATCCAAATGGATGCAAGTGATTATGCTATGGGAGTAGTGCTCATGCAACATGGTAAGCCTATCTCATTTCATTCTGAAACTTTTAATGGAGTTGTGACTAAATATCCTACATATGATAAAGAGTTATATGCATTGGTACAAAGTGTAAAGAAATGGAAGCATTACTTGATGGGAAAAGAGACCATTATCCATACCGACCATCAACCATTGCAGTACTTACAATCATAGTCCAAATTGCATCAATAAAGACATTTTAGGTGGATGGGTTTTCTACAACAATTTCACTTGGTTATCAAGTACAAGAAATAAATCTAAAATAAGGTAGTTGATATGCTCTCTAGGCCTATTGTAAATTCAACTATTATTCTCAACCACAATTCTATTATGCATGAAAGTTACATTGAAAATTATGTGAATGATAGTGATTTTAAAGATGTGTATGAGAACTTGGGTAAGGGAAACCAAAGTGAAGAGTTACATTATCATGTGCATAACAGTTTGTTGTATCATTTGGGAAAGTTATGTATACCACAGGGAGAAAGAAACAATATCATAAGGGAGGCGCACACATCATTTATTGCAGGACATTTCGGTGTAGGCAAGACAGTAGCGCATCTGCAAAGGTATTGTTATTGGCCACGCATGAATGAAAGTGTCTCTCGTTTTATTAGAGGATGTTCTTTATGTGCAACAAGTAAGCCTACAATAGTAAGTTTGGTTTGTACACACCACTTCCAGTTCCTTCTCATCCTTGGGAGAGCATCTCAATGGATTTTGTAGGAGGCCTTACTATGTCAAGGAAAGGTCATGATTATTTGTATGTTGTGGTAGATAGGTTCAGTAAAATGTGTATTTTGATGGAAAGTAAGAAAACTATTACAGCTGAAAAAACTACTAATATTTTCTTTCAAAATCTATGGATCCATTTTAGTCTTCCTACTTTTATTTTAAGTGATCGAGATTCTCGATTTGTTGGGAATTTTTGGTCAAAATTATGGGACATGATGGATACAAAGTTGAAGAAGAGTAGGACATTTCATCTGAAAAAAAATGGTCAAAGAGAGGTGGTAAATAGGATTTTGAATCATCTTCTAAGAGAATATTTTAGTAAGCATCCCAAGTTGTGGGATGAACAGTTACACTACAAACAACATGCATACAACTCGGCAAAACATTCTTCCACAAATACATCGCCATTTGAGGCATGTTTTGGTTACTTGCCAAGATCTCCATTGGAATTTATCTTTGAGAAAGATGTTTGTATAGATGGACATAATGACATAGATAAAGCAAGAAAGTTCATTGAGCAAATTGAGTTGATACATCACACAGTGCAAGAGAAACTTGAGAAGAGTCAAAGCAACGACAAGGCAAGGCATGAAAAACATTGGGTTGATCATAAATTCCAAGTTGAAGATGAAGTTTGGTTGTGCATAAGAAAATAAAGATTTCAAGGGGAAGGTAAAAAGCTCAAACCAATCTGTTATGGTCCATTTAAAATTCTGGAAAAGATTGGTACAAATGCATTCAAGCTAAATTTGCCTACTTATATACAAATTTATTCGGTCGTTAATGTTGAGAATTTGAGATTATTTGAGCCTCCTTTGATTGATGATCAAGGAGAGCTTGTTCAGCTGCAATAAATAGATGATTTATCGCCAGAATATCTTCATGAACTTCAACAAGATCTCATACTTGACAGAAGAATCAAAACTTCAAGAAGAGGGGATGTTGAATACCTTAGAGTTGGACTCAAAGGTCAAAATCCTTCAAAGGCAAAATGGTTGGAGATTGGAAAAGTGAGGGAGTTGTACCCTCACTTGCTGAACAATTGATAATATATTTTGGGGTCCAAAAGGCTTCTAGTGGGAAGGAATGATCTAAAGCTCAATTTTTAGCGAAAATTGAAAGTGCTCTACATTGCTTCAAACCTGAAGGACCGGATAGAGTCTGTCGCCATGATTCTAGCGCAACTCATTTCATCAAAATCCGAGTTCGTATGGCTGAGTTATCATCTATTGTTCGTTTTCCAAAATAGGCAAAAAATGAGCAGAACAGGTACAATGCTGATGTGGTAGGTATAGTCAGTAGTTGCAGGAATATCCTCCAGAACCAACCAATGACACTGTGCCAAGTGGCACCACCTGATTCACCAATGATGATTAGGAAGTGAAATTTTTTATTCGTAAGTCTAAGTTGAATTTTATTTACGTTGGCATTTCATTATGTGGTGACCAATGGGGAAGGGCCACGTGGAATGCCACATACCCCCCCCATGGCAGGTAGTTTGGAAGGTTGAATTTGGGTCATAGTAATGTTGGACATTGGTATTACGGTGGTATTATTTTAATATATATATTAAAATATATTAAACCTACCTTCTCAACGGATTCAACTACATTTGGAAGGTCAACCAACTAAACTGGTGAGGATCCAATTCTGGCAGCACTGATAAGTATAGCGGAGGAGTTTTAATTCTGCGGAGAAAAATTATTGTGGAGGAGAGGGGGTCGAACCCCTGACCTCATGCCTGCCATCCACACGCCTATAAACTCTCCTCCAAGGTGTTTCTTACACCTATTGCTCTCCTCGCTAATTTAAATTTTATAAGCCCGACAGTTGGGGGTTGGAGGGGGCCAACCTCGTCCCCATGTAGCCATTGCACAAAGAACTAGGCACTAAACTTCAAACCGGTGGAATAATTTCTTAAGCAAGTTTAATTTGTTTAAGTTGTGGTTTAATGACGTTTAAATGTTATTAACAACTAAAACATGCTTAACACTAAAACAATATTATCCGCCTGCTAATCATGCATTACGCTAATTAATCCCAGAATTAAAGTTGGCAGGTTTTCTGAAGGCGTGCCAATCTTGGCGGTATTTCTAAATTTAGAAATCTTACTGGTAGTCTCTCCATTTTTGGAGGAGAAATTGGGGAAAAAACAATCTTGGTCATAACTCACTCAATTTTTGACCAAACTGAGCTCAGTAAAAGTCATTCTTCGCTAATTTACATGCTAGGACCTCAATGGAGCAGGTTGCAGAGGTACAAAAGGTGAGATACATGTGTTTTAGTACATTTTAATATTTTTGAAGGTTAGGGCCAACATGTGTTGGGGTCATTTCTAGAGCATCTAGAGTCCAAATGCATAAAAAAAATAGTCATTTTTGGGAGATTATGATGGTATAAACTCATTGGAACAGGTTCCAAGAGGTTATAAAGCTTGGAACAACAATTTTAGCACACTTGAAGCTAATACAAACGTCACACTATGAAGCTGGACCAAGGAGATGTAGCCCAGGAGGGGTGTACTCCTTTATAAAAATTCTCCGTGTTAAGCTCTGTTATATGTGCTTGTTGTGTTTACTATTGCTTCTATTCTGTCATTTAAAATTATGCTTTTTAAGCATATGACAAACTCATAATTTCACTAAGTACACTATTTTCCAATCACATGCTCTTAAAAAAACTCATGAAGGATAAGTAAAACAATGCAAAGAAAAGTTTATATCTGAAATGAAACTAGCACAACATTAACTAGCAAGTAATTCCAGATCATTACTGGTTGAATTTATATAATAAGACATTGTCAAAATAATATTTTAATGGTTCAATAAGTAAGGAATTGAACGTAATTGGGGGCCTCACTACCCTAAGTTCATCCACCCTCAAATCAACAAAAGAAGGCAAAGAAAAAAACAAAAAAAAGAGAAAAAAGAGAATAAAATGCCAAGGTGAAAACCTCCATGAGGCACCTAAGGCCAAATCTAGGGTCAAAAACCTCCTGAAGGCATCCAACGATCAAAAGAAAAATAGGCAAAATAAAAATATGCCCCTGTGAAAACATCCTTTGAGGCACTTGGGACAGGCCTGCAGATTGAAAACCTATTTGGAGGCATCCCATAGGTCTTAAAAAAAAAGAGAAAAAAAATGGAAAAAGAGGAGAGAAAATAAAATAAAAAAGAGAAGGAGAAAGCAACATATAGGTAAAGGAGCCCTTCCATTAGTTCTGCTAACAAAGTTTTACAGGGTTCCAACCATGATTAAAAAACAAAAACAAAGGGAAGCAGGGTGTTCGCATTGCATTTTTCCACCATCCAATCTAGCATCCTGCATGTTCCTCATCACTCTACCCATCTCCCCACCTTCATACATCACTAGGTACCTCATATACTCAATTATGCCTCAATCCTACAAGTGCTATATGATTTCCCTGAACTGCTACATGATATACAATAATTGCTACAGGATTGAGATCAACATATGAAAAGGGGTTAGATATCATGTTTTTCCCAGGGGTATGAAGGGATAGGTTCACCACACCTCCATGAGCTTCCATCCACATCACTTAACCATTTTTCCATCCACAAGTTCAGTATTGTTCATGAAAAACTCTATTTCTGCCACTTCTTCATGAGTTCTCACCACCATCAAAGTTTCCAGTCCTTGTCAATAGGATCACAATGAATTATCCAAGCCTATAACCATATTTCACAAAGGATATTGTGATTTTGGAAGGGTATGTGTGGAAACTACATGAAAAATCGAATCCTGTAGTAACCTGCACAAACCCTAGAAAACCACAGCCAAAAACACCTGACAGCTCTAGAATGAAAATTTGGCCACCTAGAAGCATTGAGAGACCATCCTTGAGATACTAGGAAGCCACAACACTCTTCAATAACAGCCACAGGCGAATTGATCACCTTCAACAAAAATAGTTTGATTCCTAAAGAAACTATATAAGAAGACTTTAGTAAGTCAGATACACATCAGAGAATATCTATAAAAATGATATGTTGTGTGCAGAAAAAGACTAGTACGAGAGATAACACCTCCATAGGCTAGCACATGGATCACTGAAGCAACATGCATGCATCAACACCAGTTTGACATCACCAAGTATGCTTAGGTATGGCACTCCTCTCCTCTTCCTTTAAGCACACAATGGTTCAAAAGTGTTTTTAATGGATGAGGGATGAATATTATAGGTTGGAAGTGGCTAGTAAACTTGGCTACCCTTGGGAAGTTAAAGTGAAGTTCACTCACCTTTAATGCAACATGGAAAATTCAAACGAGGGGGTGGGGGGTGATTATTACGAGGAGTGGGGGAAAAAGATCCAAAAAAATAAATGTGTGTATGGAAGATAGGGTCTAGTTTGTAAAGCACGTTGTTCCCACTACCATAAGAGGAAATAAAAAGGACAGGCCTGACTTCTGTTGTACCAAGGATATCATTCCAAACACTGTTAGATATTCCCACTAAGGCATCAAGGGGTGAGCTAGTTATGACTAGAGATTCTCTATGGTGATACAAAGAAGCTACGAGGTTAGCTATCAGGTGATACATGGTCGAAAGAAAGTACTACAGGATCAAAGGAAAGTGTTACAAGATCGAAAAAAATGCTATAGGATTGCAGAAAAAGTGCTACAATATTGGGTTGAGAAAGGAAAGAGGGTCCAAATTTACAAAATTATTCCTACAAATACCCACAATCCTAAATAAATCACCTGGGGAATGGTAAGTACTATTTTTCTCTCCACCTTTCATGATAAAAAAGGAAGAGGATTTAATTGAAGTTCTACCTTTGTATACATCTTGTAGAAAAACCATATAGAATTGAATTGACCTTAAAAAAACATAATCATTTTATATGTGGGAATCAAGGCGGAATAAAATATAGTCTACTTGATGTTCTTCCTAAATTCTCCTTCCTTTGAATAGAAGAAAAGTGCCAACCCTCTCCCCCTATCTTGAAACCCTAAGCTTATTATAACACAACCTCCAGAGAAAATTATTTGAGAAATTTGAGGAAACAAATATAGAAAACATGGTAGGGGGCTTCAATAGAAGGGAACCCATAAGCACTTACATAATTCATTAGCACACTCCTATCATAGATATCTTCCTGGACCATCAATGGATGGGATTCTTTGAAAAAATGAAGGGGTATGATGATGAGATAACCCAAAAATTTTCCATGGCCCTTCACTCTCAAGGGGAAGACATTTCCACCATTATTTTACTAGACTTTCCATCCATGTGAATGCACATATCATTATTAGAGTAACCACCATACCCTTAGGGGTCAAATGGGGCAAGGAATATGAGACAAAATCCATCACATCCAAGAGAAATTCCTTCATCCATGAAAAGAATCATGTTGAAGAAAAAATGGAGTAAGAAGGGAGAGCCTTCCTTACCCCTGGGATGAAGTTTCCCATAGAATCCTCAAGTACATATCTTGTGAAGGGAGGTTGAGTGTTGTAAATTCCTATCAGTTTAGGATACTTTATGAGATAAGGTTATAAACAAAATTTCCCATTCCAAGCAAGGAAAATTTTAGGGATGGACGTTTATCTTAAAGTTTAAAAACTTGGTGAATCTTAGTAGTCCCCAATATGTGAATTGTAAAATCTTTGATGTTATTTTTGTAAAGACATTATTTTGTAATCATTTTATATTAGTATATATAATTTTTTGGCGATTTTTAGGGTAAAATATTTTTATACTATAAAACTTGGGCGAATCAATTTAGAAAAAAATGGGAAATCGCGAATATTTTTTTTGGAAAAAGCATGGAAAATTAGCCCACCTGCGAATATTAGCCCCTAAAATTTTCCACGATTCCAAGAAGGCTAAATTTTAACATTTCCTCCTTCAGTCCATGATTGAAATGAGCCAAAGGGTAAGGAAAGGGGAGCAACAATGCATTATCCATCATGGCCCCACAAGTCTCATTATTATAAATTTCTTAAGCCACCTTAGGATCCCTGTGTTGTGGACTAATATTTTGGACATGGATGGGGAATCATTCATTGAAACACAATAAAAAAACCCGAAACAACATGAATAGACCACAAAATCTAGTGTTGGGGGTAAATAAGTAGAAGAAGGAGAGGCTAAAGACCAAGGAGAAGAAGCTGAAGAGAAAGAATAATAACATGAGTAATAGGCTAAAGGAAAGGAGGAAGAGGTTGAAGGAGAATCTAGATAAGATATGAAAGAAGAAAGAGGGAAACAAAAGGTAGCATAAGAGACCGTTGGAGAGCCCTCTATACCTCAAAGGAAGGGAAAATGGAAGTAGTAGATAATCCTCTTATAGGGGAATATAGGAAAAGAGGTGGTTTCTACCCTAGCAACCCTTAGCAAGCCTTTCAAGCCCAAGAGGAGGAAGCCTCAACCTCCTTGAACGGTCTCTATCACAATTGATGAATTAGCTAGCTTCCGAGAAGGAGAATTAGGATGAGGTGAAGGGAAAATTAAGGAGGCCACCTCCGTGAAAGCCAAGGGAAAGAAACCCTTGACATCCATGATAAGTCCAACCCCTATGTTAATCACAACCAAAGAACACAATTTACAAATTTCCCTGCTACAAGAACGAATAGAATTGGTACAAGAAGGGACATAATTGCTACACAATAAGGAAAGAGTGCTACAAGAAAGGATAAAAACGCCTTAAGAGGAGGTAAAAGGTCCACAAGGACTCCAATAGCTTGTTCCATCGCCTGATATTGGGTCCTATTATAAGTTTTTTGAAGCATGAAGAATTATAACTAAATTTTTTTTAAATCCCATCCTATTTGAGTTAGAAAAAGAAGTGTGCAAAACTCACCAATGGATACAGATTGAAAAATCAAAGAAAGTAGAGTATGTGGCCTTCATGGACAAAAAGATGAAAAAAATTGGTAAGGAAATGGTTAACATGAGGCTAAAGGAATCATTCATGAAGGAGAAAATTCAATTAGAAAACAAAAGGTTGAGAGAGAAATTATAGGAAAAAGAGGCACAACTTTCAACTGTGGAAATCTTGTCCATGGAGGCCATCCAATGCACGCAAGAATCCAAATAATATTCCATTTTACTCAAATAGAAATGGATGCAATTCCAAATAAATACATTAGCATAATATGCTAATGTATCAGAAGATATCCCAATCAAGATAGGCATAGAGACAATGACCAACAAATTAGGCCTCCCTTTCAACAAAACTATGTAGAACAAGAGGATGAAGGGGAAACTGATAGGCTGGAAGAAAATCATGTGAACTTGATAGGATTTGATGATAGAGATGATATCTTCCTCAATGAGGAAGAACAAGGATTTTTCTCATTGGAACAAAATGAACACAATCATGAAGAGTCTGAAGATTATAGGTTGGGATTCGAAAACGCAACTATGGAAGTTCACAGACAATATTATCTCAGGAGAGAAAGGAACCCAGAAATTGCTAATGACAAGAACACTAACACTGCTGTTGGAGAAACCTTAGAAAATCAACCTAAAAAAATAGCAAATAATACCAACATCGTGGCCAAGAAAACTAATCTAAACAGAGACAAAAAAATCCAAACAAGTGTTGAGAAGAGCTTCCCTAGTGATTCTGCTAGTGGCCCTATCAAAACAGTCCCAATTAACAGTCCTAATATAACTCAGCCAGCCAAAATTGCTGAAAGAAACATAAGCGAAAAAACAAATGTGAATATGCCGAAAATAACACTTCCTTTCAGCCTCGAAGGTGAAATTTCCAAGATCAAAATTAGCACGCCTCTAGCTAAACTGGTAACTCAGGAAGTGTACAAAAATCAAGTTTTAAAAGCTCTGAATATAAACATCGATGTTGATACTTTAAACTTGACAGATGACAAGCCAGAACTATTGTTTGGTCCTAGAATTGAAGGAAAATACCAAGAAGGGGTTGTCCCTCCCTTTTATGTTAGTTTAAACATACATGATAAGATCCTACACAATGCCATGCTAGATTCTGGAGCATCACATAACCTTATGCCCAAAGTAGTAATGGAAAGCCTAGGCTTAGAAATTACTAGACCATATAAAGACTTATACTCTTTTGATTCAAGAAGGGCCAAATTCTTGGGTTTAATCAAATATTTGTGGGTTAACCTGTCACAAATTCCTGCTAAAATCCCAGTGATGGATATAGTGGTAGCTGACATTCCCCCAAAATATGGCATGCTTTTGTCTAGATCATGGGGAGCCAAAATTCAGGGGATCCTTCAAATGGATATGTCCTATGCCACCATACCAGTGTTTAGTCAAACAAGAAGATTATATAGGGAATCCCTCATGAAATACATGGTGAGTACAAAGACAAACCCAACAACACGCCTGTCTATTCCACACATTCAGACTTAGATTCCTTTATCTTATTCAATGAAGATGAAATCACCCAACAAGAAAAGGAAAATAAGCAAGAAATTAGTGCACCAGAACATTTAAATTTTCCTTTCACTCAACCACGAAATGCCCCAAGTCTCAACAACCTTGGGCAAAAAAATGAAAAAGAGGATGAGATAGAAACACTTTGGAAAATGAGCTTTGATGACTCTTGTAGCAACGCCAGTTCAGGGGCTGGTGTATGTATACATAACAAAAAAAAGGGATACTCCTATAAACTAGATTTCCCATGCACAAATAACATTGTAGAATACAAATCCCTCATCCTCGGCTTACATTTTCTCAAAGACTTAGAGGTTAAGAGGATATCAGTCCAAGGGGATTCTGAGTTAATCATCAGGAAAATCAAAGGGGAATATTCAATGAAAACCCCAGACTCATAGAATATAGAAATGCTGCCCATGATCTCCTTAAAACCTTTGAAAAATATGAACTCATTTTCGTACCAGGAGCTCAAAATCATCTAGCTAATGAACTTTCCTTTGCTACCAGCAATTGCCAAATACCACAGATAAATGAACAATTCAATAGAAAGGTGAAAAAAAGACCAGCAGTGCCTGACAATGAAGATTATTGGCCAGTGTTTGAAAATGATAAACACATAAATGATTTCTTGCAATCAAGGAATGAATTTTCCACAGCAACACCAAGTTCCAGCCATGAAAAAGATTTTTGCAATGAGGAACAAACCCCTGAAACAGAGCCCTCCATTTTTGCTGATATAAATCAGTTTGAGCACCTTTTTAAAGAAGAGTTATTTGACAACCCAGACCAAAAGGACCTTGAAGTTTTACAATGTAAAGGTTATACTATACCAAAAGTCCTTACACCATTAGAACAGCTATTCGATTTCAACAACGTGGCCAAAGAACCGAAAACAAAGCCTATAGAAACTAACGTTGAGGAACATAACATAGGCAACCCCACTGAACCAAAAATGATCAAGCTGTCCAACACCCTCCCAGCTCATGTCAAACAGCAGTACATAGCACTTTTCAATAAATTCGTAGATGTGTTTGCATGGGACTATAAAGATCTGAAATTTTCTGATACTAGTATCATCTAACATAAAATCCCTTTTAAGGAAAATCAAAAGCCTTTCAAACATAAACTAAGAAGGAAAAACCCCGTTTTATTACCTTCAGTAGAGAAATATATTAGGAAAATGTACGACACTGGGATCATAGTTTCTCTCAGATACTCAGAATGGGTTTCCAACCTAGTATCTATAAGGAAGAAGACAGGGGAAATTAGGCTGTGTATTGACTTTAGGAATCTAAATAGAGCCTCCCTGAAAGATAACTACCCCCTGCCTAAGATGGATCACATACTCCAAAAGGTGGTTGGGTCTAATAGAATATCATTGTTGGATGGGTTCTTAGGTTACAATCAGGTTTTGGTACTCCCAAGTGATCAACATAAAACTGCTTTTACTACACCTTGGGTGACATTCATGTATGTCAAAATACCATTTGGTTTGATGAATGCAGGGGCCACTTTCCAGAGGGCCATGGACATATCCTTCTCAGAATACATAGGCTATTTTATAATCATTTACCTTGATGATATTACTATCTTCTCCAAAATTGATGAAGAAAATTTGTTCTATTTAAGAAAGGTTTTCGAGAAATGCAAAAGGTTTGGCTTGTATTTGAATCCCAAAAAGACACTCTTTGGCCTCCAAGAAGGAAAGGTTCTTGGTCATATAATCTCTGAAGAATAGATCAAAGTAGACCCTAAAAGGAATGATGGCATATTGAATATCAGCCACCCAAGAAACCTCAAAGAATTGCAATCTTTCATTGGGAAGATAAATTTTTTAAGGAGGTTCATCCCCAACCTTGCTGAGCTATTAAGAAACATCACTAATATGCTTAGGAAGGAAGTAGGTGTTAAATGGAAAATGCAAGCTAAACAATCATTTGAACTGGTGAAACAAGCCCTCACTCAAACACTGGTTCTCATTAGTCCTGATTTCACCAAATATTTCTATATCTTCTCTTTTGCATCTGAACATACCATAGCTACAGTATTATTGCAAAAGAATAGCATGGGGCAGGAACAACAAATATCCTTCTTTAGTAGGGCTTTGAGAGATGCTCCACTCAAATATAATATCATGGAGAGTCAAGCCTTAGCACTGGTAAAAGCATTAAAAGAATTTAGAGTGTACATTTTACATTCACATATCATTGCCTTTGTGCCACACATTGTAGTCAAAGATATTCTAAGTCAGGACCCTGATGGTAAAGGGGAAAATGGATTGCCACTATTCTAGAATATGACTTAGAGATCAGGCCCACCAAGCTCATCAAAGGGCAGGGATTAGCAAAATTCATGGCTGAGTCAAACTTCCAAGCTTTAGATATGAACATGGTTGATATTTTGGAAGAGATAGAAGAATGCACAACACCATTCATTGAAGAAACATTCATGAACTCTCCTTGGTATGCTGACATCATATATGTGTTTCTTTATCTAAATGCTCCTCCTTCTTTGTCAAAAACAAAAGCTAGATTTTTCAAACATAAGGCTTTAAATTATTGTATATTAGATGGATTTTTGTATTGGAAAAATGTTGTGGGGATTTTACTTAAATGTTTACTTGAAGTTGATGCAGGAAAAATCATGCATGAGCTACATGAGGGAGAATGTGGAGGACATATTAACTGGAAGACCATAGAAAGATCCTCGGGTCTGGATACTATTGGCCCACCCTCTTCCCAGACACCCATACGTTAGTCATGTCCTGCCACAAGTGCCAAATCTTTGATGGCAGGAGAAAACTCTTATCACTACCTTTGTAGCCTATCAGTGTTGAGGCTCCCTTTCAACAATGGGGTTTGGACTTCATTGGGGAAATTCACCCATCATCCTTAGCCCAACACAAATGGATCCTCACGGCCATTGATTATTTTACCAAATGGATAGAGGCCACACCCACTAGGAATGATATTGACTTTGTCATCATCAAATTCCTTGAAACCAACATACTATCCAGATTTGGTTGTCTTAGGAAAATAATCATAGATAATGTTGTTGCCTTCAAGTCCAAGAGGATGGTAGATTTCTGCCATAAATATCAGATCACATTAGGCCATTCTACTACCTACTACCCCCAAAGAAATGGTTTAGCTGAATCCTCCAACAAAAGCCTCGTTAATATCATCAAAAAATTGTTGGAATAGAACCAGAAATCCTGGCATAGTAAGCTTGTCCATGCCTTATGGGCTGATAGATTGACTACTAAAAAGTCCATCGACATGTCTCCCTATCAGTTGGTTTACAACATGGATACAGTCTTCCCAACATCTCTAGGAGTCCCAGTCATGAAACTCCTTCAAGAGGTCCAAGCTAAAGAAAATGATATGCAAAGGAGGATCAATCATACCATTCATTTGCAATAGTCAAGAGAGGAAGTATATAAAAGGGCACAAGTAATCCAAGAAGGAACTAAGAAATTATTTGATAGAAGGACTAAAGCAGATGACTTCGAAGTTGGAAATGTAGTTCTAAAATGGGATTCAAGAAGGGAAGAGAAAGGGAAACATGGTAAATTCGAAAATTGTGGAAAGGGCCCTACATTATTCATTCCATAAGGGGCCACAATGAAAATTTTATGTAGGAGATGAATGGAGAAGAGGTGTTTGGAGGTCCTGTCAATGGGAAAATGCTCAAACACTATTTCTATCAAGAATCTTAGTTTCAGATTTTTTCATCCATTGTACATACCATTGCATGAGAAAAATGAAAAAATACAAAAAACAATAGAAAAGAGAAAAGAGGGTAGATGAAAAGAAGAAAGGTACAACCCCATACCAAAAAAGAGAAAAATCTGAAAGTGTGCAAGCCTAAATGCCACTACTTGAAAAAGCACTAATATTTAGTCATACATCCTAATCATGGCTAGATAGATTTCAATTTACTGCTGATAGGTTAGTGAAAAAGATTTGCCAAACAATTTAATCTTGGCTTATCAGTAGACTAGATTAGAATAGAAAAACAGAGGTTCAAAAAAGCTTAAATCCTGAACCTGTAAGTTTTATGAAGAATGGCTCAGATCAGATCAAAACCTGAGCCAAAGATACAAAGAAGACTGGTTCTAACATGCTGAAAACTTAAACCAGGTAGAGAAGAAGAATACAACTCTAAAAAGATCAAAACCAGAGCTGAAAGAAAGAAAGAAGGATGCTTGTAATTTTCAGATCTTAAGCCTTCACAATTTTGTTTCAATTTTTTGTAAATTTCAGTCTATGTGCAGTTGTTTTTATGCCATAGTCTTACAGCAAATCAAACAGATTATTCTTGGTTTGTCTGTATTTAAATTTCTGTTTAGAATATAGAGAATAAAATCTGTCAAATAGTTTAATCTTGACAGATAGTTAGAATATGTAGAGAATAAATGAGTTCAATTGTTTAATCTGAGCTCATGGCAGACATAAGGGTAGAAATAGATTAGTTTCCTGCTTTCAAATAAAAGAAAAATTTATGTTGAAAGGGTTTGCAAGTCCAAATGCACCCATTGAAGAAAAAATGTTAGGACAAGTAGGTTGTGTAGGTAGAAGTTTAGGAGAAAATATTTTTGTTGTCAATCTGCAGATCATCTTCTCAAGCAGCATGATCATCAAAGAAGAAAGAGGTTGTCAAAATGCAGCAAAGCATCAATACACTGGTCTACTTTCCAGGGATTATCTCTGAGGTTCTTAACACCTCTAAGGAGTTGCCATCCCCAAGTGGAGCCACTGTTAGCCATCTATAAATTTGTCATATACTATAATGGCTAAAACAGGTCTATTAGTATTCAAGAAACAAATTGGGAGAAAATTTGTGAGTTCTTGAAGCCTTGTTGTGTCTCTTGTCCAAGAATCCATCTCACTGATATTTTCATAAAAAATCCTTCAAAAGCCCTGCTGATATCATGAAGAAAACTGTTTTGAACCTCTCTTCCACCCTCTTTCATTCATATTTTCCTATTAAAAATCCCTCCACTTCCTTCAAAATCCTTTAAAACCATTTGAGTCCCTTTTATTTGGTTTTAAGCCCTTCTTTATATCTATCAAAACCTTTAAAAACCTTCAAAAACCCCCATTTCAGCCTTAAAATCTAACTTTTTCTTAAGCGGACCTTTAAGCCCCCGCAGGTTTAAGTTCTCAGCTCCTTTCTCCATGCGACCGGGACCCGCGACCATTGGCTTAAGTCTTTAGCCCATTTTGCGCCATCGCATTATCACTTTCCTCTCGTTCAAGCCCCTTCTGCTTGCCATTCTCCAAAATCATCCAAGCTGTTGATCCTCCTGATCCGACGGTAGTCGCTTCATCATTGTTTTCTCCTCCCCTCGCACCATCTGTTATCTGTGCAACCTGGCGAAGATATCTGGGTCGTTGATATTTTAAATCTAAGGATCAGCGCTCTAGCGCTTCATCGCATAACCATCAACATTCCATGTCATCCCGCCGGTCCCACCCGACTGCACTGGGCTTTTCATCGTGTTTTCTTTCAATCCGCACTGTTTGATTAACCCAGATCTATAGCGTAGGTTCACTGTGGGGGCACCCGAACAAAGTGGCCCATACTCCCCAGTCCCCCTGCACCCTCGATCTCAACCGTCGATCTTCTCCCGATCCAACGACCAACATTTTTTCCCCGTTTCCCATTCACCGCGGAGGCACCCGGCCTTGAGATTCCTCCATACCCCCCGGTCCCCCCGTAGTTAATCTCCACTGTTGATCTATTCGGATCTAATGGCCCACATTACCCTTGCATTTCAACCCTGCCCTCTTCATTCTCCTTCATCGTTCGATTTCAGACATTGATCTCCAACAATCAAATGGTCCTTATTTCATCGCAATTTCACCATCCACATCGACCTCTCCATCCACCATTCCCTTTATTCTTTCCCCCACTCTTAATCTGGGCCGTCGATCCTAATCATCCAACGACTCCCACTTAACATGGCCGTTTTGTTCGTTGATCAACCTATTTTGCTCCGCGAAAAAGTAGCTTACGTTGGTTACCCGGTCCCACCACTTTTCCACCGCACATCTTTCCTCCTATTGCGCTCATCTACAGCCATTGATCTGGACTACCCAGATCAAACGGTTGAAACTCCTTTTTACACCCAGTTCCAGAAAATCTCCCCACTGTGCATCTTGCATGCGAAATAGGTGGTTTTGAGAAGACACGCATCGACCTTTTGACCGTATCGCGTCCGCTTAGCCCCAAACCACTTACTGCTCTAACCCCGCACGAAAACCACTTGCGGTTTTTTGCAAAACTGATTTTCATCATTTCTGTGCCAATATTAAAATTGCTTGGGTTTTTCCCAGTTTTTTGTGATAACGCCTTTCCTATGAGCTTTTTCCCTCCTCCGCATCACTCCATAACCCCTCGTTGAGCCTTCTGAAGCATTCAAACCACAAAACGTAGGATTTTCCTAATGGTTTATTGTTGTGTGCAAGTTTAATGGCGGCTTGATGTCGCAAGCCCTCCCAAAGCCAAATATCAGTGGCAGAAGCCAAGGATGACGATCCTAGGCTGAATCGATGCATAAATGGATTCATGGAATTGTTTTTATTTCCTCATTAGTGTCTCATGAACGCTATTTGAGCAGTAAAACCCCCCAACGCAAGTAAAAGCCACCTTTCACCAATAATGAAGATTAAAGAAAAGATCGGCAAAAGACAACGGTTAAAGCATAAAGCAAGAAAATCAAAGGCTTAAATTGCAGATCAAAGATAAAAACACAGTTAAAGCCAAATCAGTATTAAATGACAAAGACGGGAAAATCAACAAAGGAGAGCTTCAAATGACACATCAGTGAAGCTATTTACTCCTCCCAAGACTAAAGACACCTTGATAATTATTATGCTGACAAAACCTCTTTAAACTGTTAAGGCAGTTATTGTAAAGGTATGGGTGGTCTCAAAACCCATACTGTCCACTTTACTTGTACCAAAAGAAAAGACATGACTGCAGCAGCTAGAAGACTTCCCCACAAAGACACTCTTTGGAGTTATTACCAGCCTGACAATTAGGCCTCAAAGTCTACAGAAACTACTTCAATGGGCAAGAAATTAATGTAATATTTATGACACAGAATGGGCATTCGAATGCTTTTCTCCTCTGTTTTAATTAACCATTAAGACCATCTCTATCACCTCTCCTCCCCATTCACCTATAAATCCTATTCGAACTCTCATTATAGGGGTTGGAATTTGATGAATTCTGAAGTAATACATAGACTACTTCTTTGAAGAAGGATTGATGTTTTGAAGAAGTGTGGATGTCTTTGCTTTTCTGTTGATGAAGGAGGCTAGATCATTGGATCCCTGAGCCTGGTTTTGGTGAAGTACTCTCTATTCATTAATGTTATTTCCTATTTTTCGCTTTGTTCCATTATGCTTTGCTTGCAGTAGAGTAAAAAGCTTAGGCTAAGAAATGTCTCCTAGAAGCACCTTAGGCCTGTTTACTCTTCACTGCCTTTATGTTTTCATCTGCTGAAGGTTTTATTGAGTAGTTTGACTGCTTTTAAACCCTTAAGTTTTTTCATTTTAGAATAGTTCAAATAGTTGGTGTCAAGGTTGAATTATGGTTTGCTCTGCCTGCTTTCTACCTCTTGAAAACGTTTTCTGAAAACATCCTTCAAACGCTATTGTCTGCAGCTTGGCAGAGAGGATTTGTTCTGATCTTACCCTCTGTTTCTTGCTGAGATAGTCATATTTGAAGGTATTTACAATTGCAGTCTTAGATTCCTGGGTGTTCCCACTTTTATGAATGTAATTAGTTGTGTTTCTTATATGTTTTATAACTCCTTTAAGTGAAACAATTATAAGAAATATAGTGTTCCTCTCCTTCTTTGTCTTACTTGAAAGTTCATCTTGTTTATGTTATCTGCATAAAGTATGTTGGTATGATTCATGGTTTGCCCTGGCTATTGAATATTTCTTTATGTTTAGATAGTGTTGCAAGTCCCTTTGTTGAAGGTATACATGATTAAGGAGTTTTAACAGCCCTTAAAGCTCTACTTTTCCTTCCAAATCATTGATGTTCATCCATAGGGGCTTCACTCAATGAACCTCTAACATATCACGTGCGATCATAGCATATTAAACAATACCCTTAATTTGAGTACATATTGGAAAATACATCTAAAAATCACATTATGTAACCTCCTACCAATATAAACCCAATACACCTTCTCAATTTAAAAATCCCCTATTTCACTATATATTGTAGGTATCCATTTTTTCATTAACATTTTTTATACCCCTTTATATTTTTTCATTAACTTTGAGCTATATTTTTTATACCTTCCAATATAAAACCCCTTTACCCCCTATATATCCCCCAATATATTATGTCATTTTTTCCTCATTATATATCCCCCAATATGAACCCATTGATATGGTATTGCTCTCGTAGTGAAGCCCCTATGTGTTCATCTCACCCCGCCTATATGATCCCACAGATACATTGACTAAGTTAGATTTGCCCTTTGGTTCCCAAAATTCATCAATCAGAACTGTTTAGACTTCCACGTGACTCCATTGCCCAATGGCTTGTAGATTTCCATGCTCTATCTATGTTTCCTAAATCATCTATGTCCAACCAACAAACAAACAAATTTGCACTTCATAACTAGCCTAAAATAAACCTCTTAAAAGCATCAAGCTATAGCCTTACAAACATATTGAGAGATCCCTCTCTGAGACTAGGAGGGATAGATCCTAGGGCTCTAAAGCTTGGTTTGAATGTTTCCTTGTCATTTGGTTTTCCACTCATCCAAATCACAGGACCCCAACAATATATATTATATAGTTATTAAACCTACCTTCTCGGCGGACTCAACTACATGTGGAAGGTCAACCAACTAAACTGGTGAGGATCCAATTCTGGCAGTACTGATAAGTATAGAGAATGATTTTTAATTCTTTGGAGAAAAATTATTGGGGCAAAGCGGAGGTTGAACCCTTGACCTCATGCCCGCCATCCGCGTGCCTTACCAACTCTCCTCTAAGGTATTTCTTACACCTATTGCACTCCACGCTAATTTAATTTTTATAAGCTTGACAGTTGGGGGTCGGAGGGGGGTAGCCCCTCAGGCCAACCCCCTCCCCATGTGGCCATTCGATAAAGAACCAAGTGCTAAATTTCAAAATGATGGAATAATTTCTTAAGAACATTTAATTAGTTTAAGTCGTGGTTTAATGACGTTTAAACATTATTAAGAACTAAAATGCGCTTAACACTAAAACAAGATTATCTGCTCGCTAATCATGAATTATGCTAATTAATACCGGAATTAAAGTTGGTGAGTTTTCTGGAAGCACGCAAATCTTGGCAGTATTTCTAAATTTATAAATCTAACTGACAGTCTCTCCAGTTTTGGAGGAGAAATTGGGGCAAAAACAGTTTTGGTCATAACTCACTCAATTTTCGACCAAATTGAGCTTAGTAAAAGTCATTCCTGGCTAATTTGCATGCTAGGAACTCAATGGAGTAGGTTGCAGAAGTAGAAAAGGTGTTTTAGTACATTTGAATATTTTTGAAGGTTAGGGCCAACAGGTGTTGGGGTCATTGCTAGAGCATCCAGTGTCCAAATACAACAAAAAATAGTCATTTTTGGGATATTATGATGTTATAAACTCATTGGAATAGGTTCCAAGAGGTTCTGAAGCTTGTAACAACAATTTTAGCACACTTTAAGCTAATACAAAGGTCACACTATGAAGCTGGACCAAGGAGATGTAGCCCAGGAAGGGTGAACTCCTTTATCAAAATTCTCTGTGTTAAGCTCTATTATATGTGCTTACTGTGTTTACTATTTCTTATTTTCTGTCATTTAAAATTATGCTTTTTACACTTATGACAAACTCATAATTTCACTAAGTACATTGTTTTCCAATAACATGCTCTTAAACAAACTCATGAAGGATAAGTAAAACAATGCAAAAAAAAGTTTATATGTGAAATGAAACTAGCACAGCATTAACTAGCAAGTAATTTCACATCAATTTGGTATCAGAGCACAAGTTTTCTTGCTTGTTTTACTTGAAGAGTTTTTAATAGTGAAAAATTATTGATGCTTACAATATTGAGATTGCAGAGAGGAGAAGGGAAGCTACTAATAGCTAGTCCGAAAGTTAGTAAAATAAGGAAGAAGGTTTATATAGCAGCATCCTTACCCAAAGGACCACTCAAGGCAACACTTGAAGCACAAGAGGAATTAATTGCACAAGAGGCTGAAGTGGTTGAAGAGATACAAGCTGCAGAGATAGAGCTTGAATCAACAACCAAAATGTCAGGCCATGAAAGAGCTCATGAACATTCTGAGGAAGAGGATGTTAAGAAGGAGTTCAAAGAAATGCAAAGGATGGTGAAAATTATATATGAATCTTTCATGGCAAAGGAAGTTGGAGAAGGTTCAAAACACCCTCATAAAGAAGAATCTTCAAATAGTAAAAAGGAGGAAGAGAGGAGCTCAAAAGCCAATGGTGGAAAACCACCTCCTTCTCCACCACCATCATCATCCTCATCCTCATCTTCATCTTCATCTTCAAAATCCACTAAAAAATCTCATTTCCATACTCATTCCAAGATCTCAAAAGGTAAGACTTTGTTACTCAAGTTGAACATCAAATTTGAACTTCCTACATATAATGGAGAAGTTAATGCTGAAAAAATAGATAATTGGATTCATCAATTAGAAGTTTACTTTAGAATTCAAAATCTGCAAGAAGACGATATTAAAATCCAATTGGCTTCATTAAGGCTAGAAGGAGCAACACTAGTTTGGTGGGAGGAAAAGACACAAGAGGAAATGCACATCGATGGTAATATTTCCATTACTTGGGTTGAATTCATTTCTTCCATTAAAAGAAAATTCTATCCATTAGCCTATATGCAGAAATCAATAATGAGTTGGCAAAACTTTAGACAACTAAAAGGTCAAATTGTCCAAGAGTATACACAAGATTTTAGGAAAAGGGCTTTATTACTTGGAGTAGACTTAAATTCACAAGACACACTCTTGAAGTATATATGAGGTCTACATTCCTACTTAAAACACACTATTCTCATGTTTAACCCAAATAACTTAGATGAAGTATGTGTGCAAGCCACACATCTTGAAGCAAGGGGTAAAAACATTTCTGAATAGGGTAGTAAGAAGAAGGCATTGAAGGGTAAGGGAAAAGAGAAAGGAGAAAAATGGAAGGGAAAGAAGAATGCAAGTGTGAAGCAAGCAGGGGAGAAAATAACATGCAAACATTGTTCCAAAGAGGGGCATGATGAAGCTCACTGTTGGAAACTACATCCTGAACTAAGACCAAAGAAACAAAAAAACAAAGGGAAACAAAAGATGACTGCCTCCACACAAAAAGATCTTGGATCTGATTCAGGAGATGAAACCAAGATAGTTTCCATGGTTAACAAAGGAAATGAAGCAATTGCAAGTTCTAGTACCTCAAACAGTCAGAATAACACTTCAAATGAGGATACAAGGATAGAATTATTCCATGATTAATTTCTAATCATACAAATTTTGATGCCTAATTTTAAACAGGGTCACAAGCAAACTTGATTTCAGAAGACAGTTAAAAAACTAAACCTTGAAACTGTACCTCATCATAACCCATACCCTTTGGGTTGGATAGTTAACAATGAAAATTTACAGGTGAAAAGCAAATGTATTTTCAGATTTTTTACTACTGCAAACTTTGTTGATGAAGTTGAGTTAGATGTTGTACCACTTGATATTTCAGGGATTATCTTGGGTAGTCCATAT
Source organism: Pinus albicaulis (assembly GCA_034641835.2). Taxonomy (NCBI): domain Eukaryota; kingdom Viridiplantae; phylum Streptophyta; class Pinopsida; order Pinales; family Pinaceae; genus Pinus; species Pinus albicaulis. The sequence continues at coordinate 1,533,214,541 of CM076570.1, read as the reverse complement.
TTGTATGACAGAAAAGCGGTATTCTACCATCATGCGAACAAATATCATTTGATCAAATATGGAGTGGAGTATATTGTTTGAGCTCATCGCAAGAAACTGAATATCTCTTTAGTTAATGCAGGGAAAATGAAGAGGATAGTAAATGCAAGTAAAAATTTTGTGCTTCTTATGATCAAGAAAAAGGAAGATGTTAACTATGAATCTTTTGAAGGATGTGATGAGAAATTGAAATCTGATTTGTTTGATGTGGTAAGTCAAAATCGCGAGATGTTTCAAGAACCAAAGGGGTTTCCACCCAAGAGGGGAATTCAGCATGAGATTCATCTACAATAGGATGTTCCACTTCTGAATATTGGTATGTATCGCATGTCAATCATGGAAATTTTGGAAATCAAGAAGCAAATCCGAGATTTGCTGAATAAAGGTATCATATGCCCATCTATTTCGCCATGAGTTTCTCCAATATTTTTGGTTCCAAAAAAGGATGGGACTTGGTGCATGTGTATTGATTTCCGTGCACTGAAAAAAATCATGGTAAAGAATCACTAGCCACTTCCACACATTGATGATTTGATTGATCAATTAAAACATGCAAAATATTTCACTATGTTAGATTTGAGAAGTGATTATCATCAAGTTAGGATAGCTGAAGAAATGTTTTGGAAAACTGCTTGTTATGAGTGGTTAGTTATGCCATTTGGCTTAACAAATGCACCAGCTAATTTTAAGAGAGTGTTAAATGATGTACTTAGACCATTTATAGATGACTTTGTCATTGTTTACTTAGATGACATACTCATATTCAACAAATCAAGAGAAGAACATGTCATGCATGTGAACAAGGTACTTGATGTTTTGAGAAAAGAGAAATTGTTTCTTAAGATGTCAAAGTGCGAGTTTGGTAAGACTTCATTGGTATATTTGGGACACATAGTTGGAGGAGGTGAATTGAAGATTGATCCTTCCAAATTTGAGGTCCTTTTGAACTAGCCCAAGCCCAATATAGTTACCGAGGTAAGAAGCTTTTTAGGGGCAGCACAGTATTGGAGGAAATTTATTGCTAATTTTTCTTCCAATGTAGCACCGTTACATGCATTGACATACATAAATAAAGTCTTCCATTGGGGACTTTTGTAGCAGAAAGAATTTGATGCTTTAAAGAAAAAGATAAGTTCGACACCGATACTAGCAATTCGAATTAGCCTTGCCTTGACTGCGCAATCCTCATTGGCATCTCCAATGTATGTGAGATGCATTGAATGAATCACTATAGTCACAACATATATTCCATCTCACCCTTTCACCTATCTCTCCACTGGGTCTCCACTCGAACTGACATGCAAGTAGTTAACTGTTGTATTTGTTCAGTTGGAATTGAGTTATTAGTTGTGAATTAATTAATTAATTAATTCACTAAACTCTCACTAGTGTATCTTCAGTTAGAACTAGATACAACTAGCACAATTGATTTTAACTCACTTAACTGAGTTAAACTAAATAACAACTTCCATAACTACTCTTCCAACTATGTCACAAATCTACCACTTCAGTTCTAACTGAGTCCTCCATGCATGAGTCACCAACCACCCTAGGAATTGCGTAATTCCTTCAACCCACTGATTTTTGAAATTTGTTCACTGAAATAAAGTGCTCCAAGATAATAAGTTGATATTTATTGTCAGATTATTATTAATGGCTAATAATAATCGACATGCATATACTTTTAGACAAGCGATCTATAAATAGACTTCGCCCAATATTCTAAAAATATAATTTCATCTATTTTTCCAACTTGATCAACCATCTACAAACAACATCCTACAACTTATAGAATATTCTCACCATGTCTAAAAATAGACATACACCTAAAAATAGCCTGTGGGCCGCACTTAGTGAAGGTGCTTAATTTTCTCATCATCTTGTTGAATCTCAACACTCCCTCTCAACAAGATAGGGATTATCCTTCACCCCGATCCTACCTCAATGGTATTCGAATGTTCTCCTGTTGAGCCCCTTCGTCAGAATATCTGCATCTTGATCTTCCATAGGAATGTACTGAAGCAACATGATCTTCCACTGCACACAATCTCTAATATGATGATACCAGATATCTATATGCTTAGATATATCATGAAACACAGGATTAATCGAGAGTTTAATGCAACTCTGATTATCACAATGTATCACTGTAGGATCTAAATGAGAACCGAACAAACCGACCAGTATCTTCCTCATCCAGATAGCCTCACATGCAGGTTGACTTGCTGCCATGTATTATGATTCCGTTGAACTGAGTGCCATGGATCTTTGTTTCCTAATGTACCAATAAAATGTTGTAGATCCAATACTGAAAACCCCTCCTGATGTGCTCTTTCTGTCCATTGGGATGCCTGCCCAATCTGCATCCGTGAAGCCATGCAACTTCACCTCATCCATCTGTATGTACCATAAGCCATACTCAGATGTGCCCCTGATATACCTCAGGACATGCTTGCCTGCCTTCCAAAAGAGCTTGGTAGTCTTAACCATCGCTTGACTAAGCTGGTTCACCGCATAGCATATGTTCGGTCTTGTATTAACTAAATACATGAGTGAACCCACCAACTGTCGATAAACAATGGCATCCACTACCTATGTCAATGTAGCATCCTGTTTCCTCCAATTTCCTAGAAGAGGAGTATCCATGGGCTTGCAATCCTCCATGTGAAACTTACCAAGTATCTCTCGAGCATACTTTCCTTGAGACACAAATAGTTCACCTTCTTGTTGCCATATTTGTAATCCAAGGAGATAATGAAGGAGGCCCAAATCCTTCATCTCAAACTCCTTTGCAAGATCTACCTTGCATGAGTGTATCAACTGCTCATCACCCGTTAGTATTAAATCATCAACATAAAGAATAATGATTAAAATCTTATCCTCCACCACAATTTGGTACAGGTTTGCAACCAACTCACTCTTGGTGAAGCCAAGTCCGGTGAAATAGCTATCGATCTGAGTGTACCAAGCACATGGTGCTTGCTTCAGCCCATACAATGCTCTTTTGAGTCTGCACACATGCGAATCGCTGTTGAAGATCTCAAATCCTTTAGGCTGCTCAATGTACACTTCTTCCTCAATGATCCCATTAAGGAACACAGTCTTCAAATCCATCTGATGAATGTGCCGAACCATCTATGCTAAGAGAGCAGGGATGGTCCTTATGGAAGAATACCGTGCGATAGGTGCAAATGTTTCTTCATAATCAATCCTCTCGATCTATGAGAAGCCCTGGGCAACAAATATTTCCTTATACTTCTCAATTCTCTTATCAATAGCTTGCTTTAACTTATAGATCCATCTTGAACCTACCACTGATTTACCCACCGGCTTTGGAACAATCTCCCAAGCACTGTTTCTGACAATGGAGTCATACTCCTCCACCATGGCATCTACCCATGTGGGCTCCTGCGCTGCTTCTTCAAAAGAAGATGGCTCTGTCACGATACACTTGCTCATAAGAGCCATGTATCCAATAAATTGGTCAAGTGAATGTCTCTATTTGTGCTGCGATGTAGGGACTCCTACATTCTGTGCCGCATCAAGCTTCAATCTCTCAGCTTCTGTGGTATGCTTTCTACCTTGATGTTTGGTTCTGCATGAGTGGACTCATCCACTCCATGAATCTCCTCCTGTGGTTGATCCACATCTAGAGGCTCATCTTTGGGAGCAAGTAGCTCCTCCTCTGAAAGCAAGTGTAGCTCCCTCTCAAGAGACAACTTCATGGGCTTCACCTCATTGAATTTTATATCCCGTTGCACCACAGTCATTTGTGTTTGCAAAATACACACGATAATTGTGGGGTGTTTCTATGTACTCCACAAATATTCCAACTTTTGCAGTCGGCTCTAGCTTCTTCATGGCGTCCTTTTTCACATGAATGTAAACAAATGAGCCAAAAATCTTCAAATGAGAAATATCAGGCTTCTTACCCGTAAAATCTTCTTCAGGTGTACTCATGCCAAGTACTCTATGAGGACAATAGTTTTGCACATAAACCGCAGTGTTGCATGCTTCCGCCCACAAGTGCATCGGTAGGCCATGGTCATGCAACATAGCTCGTGCAGCACCCACGATCGTTCTATTCTTCCTCTCCATGACCCCATTCTGCTGTGGGTTATCAGGCACTATGAGTTCTCTTCGAATTCCTTCTTTGCTACATAAGTCTTTGAATTCGTTAGAGATATATTCACCACCATTATCACTCAACAGAGCCTTCACTTACTTCCTCGACTCCTTCTCCACTAATGCATTAAACTCATAGAACTTTGAGAATGTTTCATGCTTCTTCTGCATGAATAAGATTCAACATCTATGAGAATAGTCATCAAAAAATATAACATAATACCTGTGTTTTGCTGTTGAAGCAACCGAGAAAGGATCACACACGTTTTTGTGAATTCTCTCCAAGATCACCGAAGCACGGTTCTCCTTCTCATGAAATTTGGTCTTCACAAACTTACCCATACTACATCCCTTGCACTGATCTGACTGCGCAAGAGTACCCTTGGGAAGTCTAGCATGAATCTGCTGCAAAATCTTCAAGGTGCTATGGTGAAGATGACCTTATCTCCTATGCCATAATTCGTCCTCATCCCGGCTCACCACTTCTTTTTCTTTGCTCATCATTGCAGCGTAGCCATCTACCTCCAGCTTGTAGATATTCTTAACTTAAATCCCTATCCTCTTGGTTTGAACCATTATTTATGTCGCAGGAAAGCTTTTCCCTCACTGAAAACAACGTCATAACCTCTTTCCTCCAACATAGTGACCGAGACCAAGTTCTTCTTCAGACTTGGAACATGCATAACATCTTTCAACATAAATGATTTACCTGATTCACTTCTAAAGGTAATGGTTCCAATTCCATTTGCAATGTATCTACCATCGTCACCCATCTCTATATGCATTTGGAGATCCTTCTCCTCCAAGTCACTAAACAACTCCTTGTCTCCCATCATATGGAAGGAAGCACCACTATCAAGATACCACACCGATCCCATTATGATTGAAACCAAGCATGCGATCAAAGAGAAATCAAGTTAAAATTACGAGGCTAAGGCCTCACCCGCTGCAACTACAACAACCTTCTTGTTCTTATTTTTTTGTGGGCAGTTAGTGGCGAGATGCCCATGTTTGTGACAGTGAAAACACTTCACCTTGGACAAATCCAGCTTCTTGCCTTTAGCCTTGGATTTTGGACGGGATTTATTCCCCTTCCCTTTCCTTGCTTTGGAAGCCAAAGCGTAGTTCTCTTCATCATCATTCTTCGATGAAGAGCCATCCCTGGTATTCCGCCTTATCTCCTCTTGCACAAGATCCGACCAAAGTTGCTCCCAATCTGGCTGTTTCTCTCATCCATTGATAGAGTCTTCGTAGTTGTGCCAACTCTTCAGAAGCCCAAGGAGAGCCAAGCTCACCAAGTGATCATCCAAAACTGTAATTCCCACACTCCCTAGCTCATCCCTACATAGGAAAAACTTCGTGAGATATTTTGGAATACTGTCGCCCTTCTTCATTTTGATTTTTATGAGCTTATCTTTCAGCGCCAACTTCCTATGGTCGCTGCTGCTTTGAAAAAGATATATCAAAGCCTTCCACATTGCAAATGGAGTGGCTTTCCTATGAAGGCTTGACACAATATGGTATTTCACACCTTCCAACATAATTATTCTTTTCTTCGCTACCTTCTTTTTCCATGTGTCAAGTAATGCAGCATCGCTAGAAGTAGGCTTAGGAACATCGCTATCGATGAACACCTTTAGTCTATTATATTTAAGCACCACCTCCATCCTGTCCTTCCAGGCTATTTAGATGGAACTACCCTCAAGGGCATACTACAACCACAACCCATTGAAAGCCATTTCAATGAATACTCAACTTTTGCACCAAGAAATTTCTGCAGCAAATTCGAATTGTCCACCAGCACAAAACTCAACACTGCTTCACTATTGCAATCTCTAGTGATTAACACTACTCCGATACCATGTAGAAATTTATTAATACTGATATTATTACCAGATTCTCATGATATAGCAAATTAATCTTATGTTAAGTATAGAATCTTTCCACTTAATTCTTTGCGAAAATTAAATCGTCGATTGCAAACACATGAAGAAAATCAATCGCACATAAACACAATTGTTTAATGAGAAAGCTCAAAGCTAAAAAACCAAACTATCATATATTACGTATATCAATGGAATCATGTAACAATCTCATACAAAGCTTAGTACATCAAGCTCTCAATACAATATAGAATCGTCACACACTGTCATGCAGAAATTTTCATATCTATGCACCAATTTCTTGTCTCCTGACAGCCTGCCTCCACTGCGCAATCCCTGCTGAAGAAGGCCCTTGCATGAATTCTAATTGGCCTTGCCTTGACTGCGCAATCCTCATTGGAATCTCCAATGTGTGTGAGATGCATTGAATGAATCACTATATTCACAACATATAGTCCGTCTCACCTTTTCACCTATCTCTCCATTGGGTCTCCACTCGAAATGACATGCAAGTAGTTAACTGTTGTATTTGTTCAATTTCAATTGAGTTATTAATTGTGAATTAATTAAATAATTAATTCACTAAACTCTCACTAGTGTATCTTCAGTTAGAACTAGATACAACTAGCACAATTGAGTTTAACTCACTCAACTGAGTTAAACTAAATAACAACTTCCATAACTACTCTTCCAACTCTGTCACAACTCTGCCACTTAAGTTCTAACTGAGTCCTCCATGCATGAGTCACCAACCACCCTAGGGATTGCGTAATTCCTTCAGCCCACTTATTTACCAAATCTGTTCACTGAAATAGTGTGCTCCAAGAGAATAAGTTGATATTTATTGTCATATTATTATTAAGGGCTAATGGTAATTGACATGCATCTATTTTTAGATTAGAGATCTATAAATAGACTTCACCCAATATTCTAAAAATATAATTTCATCTATTTTTCCAACTTGATCAACCATCTACAAATAGTATCCTGCAACTTATAGAATATGCTCACCATGTCTAAAAATAGACATACACCTAAAAAATAGCTTACAGGACCCACTTAGTGAAGGTGCTTAATTTTCACTAAGCTCATCATCTTGTTAAATCTCAACATAAAAAGCTTAAACCAATCCGTTATGGTCCATTTAAAATTCTGGAAAATATTGGTACAAATTCATTCAAGCTACATTTGCCTCCTTTTATGCAAATTTATTCGGTCGTTAATCTTGAGAATTTGAGATTGTTTGAGCCTCCTTTGATTAATGATTAAGGAGAGCATGTTCAGTTGCCATCAATAGATGATTTATTGCCAGAATACCTTGATGAAATTCAACAAGATCTCATACTTGACAGAAGAATCAGAACTTCAAGAAGAGGTGATGTTGAATACCTTAGAGTTGGACTCAAAGGTCAAAATCATTCAAAGGAAAAATGGTTGGAGATTGGAAAAGTGTGGGAGTTGTACCCCCACTTGCTGAACAATTGATAATATATTTTGGGGTCCAGAAGGGTTCTAGTGTGAAGGAATGATCTAAAGCTCAAGTTTTAGCGAAAAAATGAAAGTGCTCTAAATTGCTTCAAACCTCAACGACCGGATAGAGTTTGTTGTCATGATTCTGGCACAACTCATTTCATCAAAATATGAGTTCGTATGGCTGAGTTATCGTCTGTTGTTTGTTTTCCAAAACATGCAAAAAATGAGTAGAATAGGTAAAAATGCTAATGTGGTAGGTACAGTCAGTAGTTGCACGAATATCCTCTAGAAACAACCAATGACAGTGTGGCAAGTGGTACCACCGTGATTTGCCGATGATGACTATGAAGTGAAATTTTTTATTCCTAAGTCTAAGTTGAATTTTATTTAAGTTGGAATTTCATTATGTGATGGCCAATGGGGAAGGGCCACGTGGCATGCCACATACCCCCCCATGGCAGGTAGGTTGGAAGGTTGAATTGGGGTCATTGTAATGTTGGACATTGGTATTACAGTGGTATTATTTTAATATATATATTAAAATATATTAAAGCTACCTTCTCGGCGGACTCAAATACATTTGGAAGGTCAACCAACTAAACTGGCGAGGATCCAATTCTTGCAGCACTGATAAGTATAGCGGAGGAGTTTTAATTCTGTGGAGCAAAATTATTGTGGCGGAGTGGGGGTCGAACCTTTGACCTCACGCCCACCATCTGCACACCTTACCAAATCTCCTCCAACGTGTTTCTTACACCTATTTATCTCCACACTAATTTAAATTTTATAAGCCCGATAGTTGAGGGTCGGAGGGGGCCAGCCCCGTCCCCATGTGGCCATTCCACAAAGAACTAGGCACTAAAATTCAAATTGGAAGAATAATTTCTTAAGCAATTTTAATTATTTTAAGATGTGGTTTGATGACATTTAACGTTATTAACAACTAAAACATGCTTAACACTAAAACAAGATTATCTGCTCGCTAATCATGAATTATGCTAATTAATCCTGGAATTAACAAGATTATCCGCTCGCTAATCATGCATTACGCTAATTAATCCTGGAATTAAAGTTGACGGGTTTTCTGGAGGCATGCCAATCTTGCCGGTATTTCTAAATTTAGAAATCTTACTCGTAGTCTCTCTAGTTTTGGAGGAGAAATTGGGGAAAAAATATTTTTGGTCATAACTCACTCAATTTTCGACCAAACTGAGCTCAGTAAAAGTCATTCCTGGCTAATTTACATTCTAGGACCTCAATGGAGTAGGTTTCAGAGGAAGAAAAGGTGATCTACATGTGTTTTAGTACATTTTAAGATTTTTGAAGGTCAGGGCCAAGAGGTGTTGGGGTCATTGCTAGAGCATCCAGAGTCCAAATACAGCAAAAAAATAGTCATTTTTGGGAGATTATGATGGTATAAACTCATTGGAATAGGTTCCAAGAGGTTATGAAGCTTGGAAAAACAATTTTAGCACACTTGAAGCTAATACAAAGGTCACACTATGAAGCTGGACCAAGGAGATGTAGCCCAGGAGGGGTGAAATCCTTTATAAAAATTACCCGTGTTAAGCTCTGTTATATGTGCTTGTTTTTTTTACTATTGCTTCTATTCTATCATTTCAAATTATGCTTTTTAAGCTTATGAAAAACTCATAATTTCACTAGGTACACTGTTTTCCAATCACATGCTCTTAAACAAACTCATGAAGGATAAGTTAAACAATGTAAAGAAAAGTTTATATCTGAAATGAAATTAGCACAACATTAACTAGAAAGTAATTTCAGATCATTACTGGTTGAATTTATATAATAAGCCTTTGTAAAAATAAGATTTTAATGGTTCAATAAGAAAGGAATTGAACGTAATTCGGGGCCTCACTACCCTAAGTTCATCCACCGTCAAATCAACAAAAGAAGGCAAAGGAAAAAACAAAAAAAAGAGAAAAAGAGAATAAAATGCGAAGGTGAAAACCTCCATGAGGCACCTAAGGCCAACTCTAGGGTTGAAAACCTCCTAGAGGCATCCCATGATCAAAAGAAAAATAGGGAAAATAAAAATATGCCCATGTGAAAACATCCTTTGAGGCACCTGGGGCAGGCCTGCAGATTAAAAACCTATTTAGAGGCATCTTGTAGGTCTAAAAAAAAAGAGAAAAAAAATGGAAAAAGAGGAGAGAAAATAAAATAGAAAAGAGAAGGAGAAAGCAACATAGAGGTAAAGGAGCCCTTACATTAGTTATGCTAACAAATTTTTGCAGGGTTCCAGCCATGGTTAAAGAAAAAAAACAAAGAGAAGCAGGGTGTTCACATTGCATTTTTCCACCACCCAATCTAGCCTCCTGCATGTCCCTCATCACTCTACCCATATCCCCACCTTCATACATCACTAGCTACCTCATATACTCAATTATGCCTCAATCCTACAAGTGCTATAGGATTTCTCTGTACTGCTACATGATTTACAATAATTTCTATAGGACTTAGATCAACATATGAAAAGGGGTTAGATATCATGTTTTTCACAGGGGTATGAAGAGATAAGTTCACCACAGCTCCATGAGCTTCCATTCACATCACTTAACCATTTTTCCATCCACAAGTTCACTATTGTTCATGAAAAACTCTATTTATGCCACTTCTTCATGAGTTCTCACCACCATCAAAGTTTCCAGTCCTTGTCAATAGGATCACCATGAATTATCCAAGCCTATAATCAGATTTCACAAAGGATATTGTGATTTTGGAAGGGTATGTGTGGAAACTACAGGAAAAATCCAATCCTGTAGTATCCTGCACAAACCCTAGAAAACCACAGCCAAAAACACCTAACAGCTCAGAATAAAAATTTGGCCACCTAGAAGCATTGAGAGACCATCCTTGAGATCCTAGGAAGCCACAACACTCTTCAATAACAGCCACATGGGCATTTATCACCTTCAACAAAAATTGTTTGATTCCTAAAGAAAATATATAAGAAGACTTTAGTAAGTTAGATACACATTAGAGAATATTTATAAAAATGATATGTTGTGTGCAGAAAAAGACTAGCATGATAGATAACACCTCCATAGGCTAGCACATCGATCACTGAAGCAACATGCATGCTTCAACACCAGTTTGACATCACCAAGTATTCTTAGGTATGGAACTCCTCGCCTCTTCCTTTAAGCACATAATGGTTTAAAAGTGTTTTTAATGGATGAGGGATGAATATTATAGGTTGGAAGTGGCCAGTAAACTTGGCCACCCTCGAGAAGTTAAAGTGAAGTTCACTCACCTTTCATGCAATATGGAAAATTCAAACGAATGAGGGGGGGGGGGGGGGGGTGGTGTGATAATTATGAGGAGTGGGGGAAAAGGATCCAAAAAAATAAATGTGTGTATGGAAGATAGGGTCTAGTTCGTAAAGCACGTTGTTCCCACTACCATAAGAGGAAATAAAAAGGACAGGCCTGACTTCAATTGTACCAAGGATATCATTCCCAAAACTGTTAGATATTCCCACTAAGGCATCAAGAGGCAAGCTAGCTATGACTAGGGATTCTCTAGGGTGATACAAAGAAGCTACAAGGTCAACTATCAGGTGCTACATGGTCGAAAGAAAGTACTACAGGATCAAAGGAAAGTGCTACAAGATCGAAAAAAATGCTATAGGATTGCAGAAAAAGTGCTACAGGATTGGGTTGAGAAAGGAAAGAGGGTCCAAATTGAAAAAATTATTCCTAAAAATACCCACAATCCTAAATAAATCACCTGGGGAATGGTAAGTCCTATTTTTCCCTCCACCTTTCAAGATAGAAAATGAAGAGGATTGAATTAAAATTCTGCCTTTGTATACATCTTGTAGAACAACCATATAGAATTGAATTGACCTTAAAAAAACATAATTATTTTATATGTGGGAATCAAAGCGGAAGAAAATATAGTTTACTTGATGTTATTCTTAAATTCTCCTTCCTCTGAATAGAAGAAAAGTTCCAACCCTCTCCCCCTATCTTGAAACTCTAAGCTTATCATAACACAACCTCCAGAGAAAATTATTTGAGAAATTTGAAGAAACAGCTATAGAAACAATGGTAGGGGGCTTCAATATAAGGGAACCCATAAGCACTAACATAATTCATTAGCACACTCCTATCAGAGATATCTTCCTGGACCATCAATGGATGGTATTCTTTGAAAAAATGAAGGGGTATGATGATGAGATAACCCAAAAGTTTTCCATGGCCCTTCACTCTCAATGGGAAGATATTTCCACCATTATTTTTACTAGACTTTCCATCCATGTGAATGGACATATCATTAGTAGAGTAACCACCATACTCTTAGGGGTCAAATGGTGCAAGGAATATGAGACAAAATCCATCACATCCAAGATAAATTTCTTCATCCTTGAAGAGAATCATGTTGAAGAAAAAAATGGAGTAAGAAGGGAGAGCCTTCCTTATCCCTAGGATGAAGTTGCCTATAGAGTCCTCAAGTACATATCTTCTGAAGGGAGGTTGAGTGTTGTAAATGCCTATAAATTTAGGATACTTTATGAGATAAGGATATAAACAAAATTTCCCATTCCAAGAAGGCTCAATTTTAACATTTCCTCCTTCAGTCCATGATTGAAATGAGCCAAAGGGTGAGGAAAGGGGAGCAACAATGCATTACCCATCATGCCCTCGTAAGTCTCATTATTATAAATTACCTAAGCCACCTTAGGATCCCTGTGTTTTGGACTGATATTTTGGACATGGATAGGGAATCCTTCATTCAAGCACAATAAAAAAACCTGACACAACATGAATAGACCATAAAATCTAGTGTTGGAGGTAAATAAGTAGAAGGAGAGGCTGAAGACGAGGGAGAAGAAGTTGAAGAGAAAGAATAATAACATGAGGAATAGGCTAAAGGAAAGGAAGAAGAGGTTGAAGGAGAAGCTAGATAAGATATGAAAGAAGAAAGAGGGAAACAAAAGGTAGCATAAGAGACAGTTGGAGATCCCTCTATACCTCAGAGGAAGGGAAAATGGAAGTAGTAGATAATCCTTTTAGAGGGGAATATAGAAAAATAGGTGGTTTCTACCCTAGAAACCCTTAGAAAGCCTTTCAAGCCCAAGAGGATGAAGCCTCAACCTCCTTGAACGGTCTCAATCACAATTGATGAATTAGTTAGTTGTTGAGAAGGAGAATTAGGATGAGGTGAAGGGAAAATTAAGGGGGCCACCTCCATGAAAGCCAAGGGAAAGAAACCCTTGACATCCATGATAAGTCAAACCCCTATGTTAGTCACAACCAAGCAACTCAAATTACAAATTTACCTGCTACAAGAACGAATAGAGTTGCTATAGGAAGGGACATAATTGCTACACGATAAAGAAAGAGTGATACAAGAAAGGATAAAAACACCTCAAGAGGAGGTAAAAGGTCCTCAAGGACTCCAATAGCTTGTTCCATAGCCTGATATTGGGTCTTATTAGAAGTTGTTTGAAGCACAAAGAATTATAACTAAATTTTTTTCAATTCCCATCCTATTTGAGTTAGAAAAAGAAGGGTGAAAAACTCACCAATGGATACAGATTTCAAAATCAAAGAAAGTAGAGTATATGGCCTTCATGGACAAAAATATGAAAAAAATTGGTAAGGAAATGGTTGACATGAGGCTAAAGGAATCATTCATGAAGGAGAAAATGCAATTAGAAAACATGAGGCTAAGACAGAAACTATAGGAAAAGGAGGCACAACTTTCCACCATGGATATCTTGTCCATGGAGGCCATCCAATGCAGGCAGGAATCCAAATAATATTCCATTTTACTCAAATAAAAATGGCTGCAATTACAAATCAAGACATTAGCATAATATGACTCTCTACCATTTCAGGATTATATGAGGTTCATTGACTCTTTACCAACAGGTAAGCATTAAGGATGGGGCTAAATTTCATGAATTTTATATACATAACATGATCCTCACAAACATGAACTTTTGGGACCCAAATTCAATATTGGGTGATGCACAACTGATGAAAATATTCTCTTGGTTGGCCCATTAAGAAACAGGGGTTGATGAAGTAAAGAAGATTATGGCCAAAGAAGTAAGTGAGCCCCTATACATCAAAGAGAAGTTAATAAACCCCAAGGTGATCTAAAATTACTTGCTAGTTATTGCTATGCTAGTTTCATTTTAGATATAAACTTTTCTTTGCTATGTTTTACTTATCCTTCATGAGTTTGTTTATGAGCATGTGATTGGCAAACAATGTACTTAGTGAAATTATGAATTTTTCATAAGCTTAAAAAACACAATTTTAAATAACATAACAGAAGCAATAGTAAATACATCAAGCACATATAACAAATCTTAACACAGAGAATTATGATAAAGGAGTTCACCCCTCCTGGGCTACATCTCCTTGGTCCAGCTTCATTGTGTGACCTTTGTATTAGCTTCATTTGTGCTACAATTGTTGTTACAAGCTTCAAAACCTCTTGGAACATGTTACAATGAGTCTATAACATAAAAATCTCCCAAAAATGACTATTTTTTTGCTAAATTTGGACTATGGATGCTCTGGAAATGATCCCAACACCTAGTGGCCCTGACCTTCAAAAATGTTGAAATGCACAAAAACACCTATAGATGACCTTTTATGCCTCTGTAACCTGCTCCATTGAGTTCCTAGCATAGGAATTATACAAGAATGACTTTTACTGAGCTCAATTTGGTCAAAAATTGAGTGAGTTATGACCAAAATTACTTTTGCCCCAATTTCTCCTCCAAAATTGGAGAGACTGCGAGTTAACTTTCTAAATTTAAAAATATCGCAAAAATTGGTGTGCCTCCAGAAAACCCACCAAATTTAATTCCGAGATTAATTAATATAATGCAGTATTAGTGCGGATAATATTGGATTAACGTTAATCCATGTTTTTTGCGCTAATGATGTATTAATGTCATTAAGCCACATCTTAACCTTAATTAATCACCATTAAAAATTTCGTCGGATTGTTGGGATAAGCTCTTGGTTTCGCGCTTCCGGCCACATGGGGAGGGGGATGGCCCCCTCCAAATCCTATACGTTGGGCAATTAAACTTTAAGTAGTTGTGAAGAATGTTAGGTGTAAGAAACACCATGCAGAGGAAGTGGTAAGGCATTGGTTGTGTGGGTAGGAGGTCAGGGGTTCGAGTCCCAACCCTGCCATAAAATTTTTCTCAGAGGTATAAAGGTCCACCGCCAAGTTTTCGGTGCTACTAGGTTAAAAGCCCTTCCAAACTTGTTTAGAGTATCCTCTAGATTTAGTTAAGGGTGCCATTAATGGTTTAAAAACTATGTAATATATTGTGTTATCTCTCTCTCTCTCTCTCTCTCTCTCTCTCTCTATATATATATATATATATATATATATTACACCATTTTTTGGTCATCTAAACTATTGTTATTAGATGGACCCAAGTACACCATGTAAGACAAATTTTACCCTAAGTAAAATTACATTCACTATGAAAAATAACTTAGTAAACCACCTTTATTGAGTTGTTTATGGTCTAAACAGGAAACCCCATGAGTAAATATTAAATAAATCTACATTTTTTTTATTTTCCTCAAGGAATAATTAGCTAAAAAATAGTTTAATTAATATTCCTTGTTATATTTAACCCAAAACAGGGAAATTAACTAGATAAATCATTATTTATCTTATTATTTCCTAAGAATAATTATTTAAACCTTATTTAAATAATATTCTTTGTTGAATATGACTAAATCACCCTTAAATAACTAAATAAATAATTATTTATTTGATTATTACTCAACCACATCCTTAAAATGATAAATAAATCATTTATTTATTTATTATTTACAAATAAAGGGATTTGACCCAAGTCAAATTATTTTTCCCTCCAAAAAATATAATAAAATATTCCATAAAAGTTGGATCTTGATTTGGTTAATAATATTTTAACTATGCACCAATATCTAGACTAACTCAATATTTTTTTATAAATAGAAGGGTTTTCCCATTCATTTACCACCTTTTGTTGCCAAAAGATAACTTTGGATCTATACTTTTGGTCTGACTTTGATCCACCATCATAGTCATATTTTGCTACCATTTTTGTATGGGTTTTCTACACCATCAAGAGAGAGGAATTTTATATCTGAAGTGCTGAGGACTTACAAGAACCCATCCCATTGAGGAGAATTGGTAACACCCTTCTGTGTTTTCCTCCCAGGTGCCATTAATACAAAATTCATTCAACATATTCTTATCTTGTCTATTAGATGCATGGAGTAGTTCTTGTTTTTTCTATTGCTTAATGTCTTCTAATGCATAGATCTAGATTTTTGCAGCATTTATCTTGATCACCTAACTGCAGATCTGAGGATATTGGTGACCATCTTTGCTGTTAAGGCTGTTTTTTATGCACAGCTAAAGTGGTCTTTTTTCGTACGCTTGGAATTAAGATTCATACTAACAATATGTATATATATATTTGTACTGTCTTCACCATACTAATGTCCAAATAATAATATGAAATATTCGACCATTACACCAAATTAAAATCTATATAATTCAACCTTAGGGTTAGGAGGTAACCCACCAGAGAGGACATGTGGCGCCCTCTGGTTGGGTTTCAGTCCAACCAATTTCCAACTTAGGAAAAATTGAAGGTCATTGGGCAATTTCTTTCTTCACTTAACCCATTTGGCTAATCTGAAGATTACACTTGTCACAATGTCACTAGTTGCAATCTGGAGAATATTCCTGCAATGCTGATTGTACCTACCACATCAACACTGTACTTGTTCTCCTCATTTTTTGCTTGTTTTGGAAAACGAACAACAGACGATAATTCAGTCATACGAACTCAAATTTTGATGAAATGAGTTGTGCCAGAATCCTGGTGATGACCTCTATCCGGTTGTTCAGGTTTGAAGAAATTTCAAGCACTTTCAATTTTTAGCTAAAACTTGAGCTTTAGATCATTCCTTCCCACTAGAAGCCTTTTGGACTTGTTGAGGCCTCAGAGATCTGTGGCAACAACAAGGGGGATAACCACCTAGTCCGGACCTTAAGACAATTCCTTTTCCATTTGGGATAGTGGCTCCGACTGGATATAATGGGACCGTTTCCCAGATTTGGGGTTTTTTTTTAATTGTTGCGTTTCTCTCAAAGGATTTGCATGAAGAATTACCAAAAACTAAAAAAAAATTATTTTAAGATGCAAAACTTTAAGTTTAAGCCTAATTTAATCTAACCCAGGATAATACTAATTTGATGCGATCCAAAATGATATCTATTCAATCTATGATGATTAAGATTATCACAGATTTAATAAAATTGTTACTTTGTAAGATGATTCTCTTGAAAAATAGTTAATCAAAAGAAAACGAGAAACATATCGCATATATTTGATGATCATATATAAAATGAACTAATTTCTATTTTTATATCATACAATAGTGCAACTGATATTTCAGATAAAAACAATCAATTTCATATATAATTCATGAAAGTTGGATTCATCACTAATATTCAAAACAGAATTAGCATACATGATAATAGTACCAGATGTGTACTTCTCTATTCATCCGATCAACGATAATAGGCCACATTCAACTCTTCTATCAATAATTCTTTCAAAGAATACAAAAGTGCATCAACAGTGATCAACAAAATGATATATAACTGAGAAGGTCGTGTTCCATTACTTTATCAAGGCATTCACAAACTTACTTACAATTAAGCATTCTTTGCAAATGTTCTCAATAAAATTTTGTATCGTTCTCTAAATGCATGAGAAGGGTTTAAATACTAAACTAAATTCAAACTAAAATTAAATTATTACAAAAATGTAGAGGAGGTTTCAAACAACCTTTCTCTAAAAGCTTAACTTAAACAATAATCTAGGAATTTTGAACTAACAATCCTTATTCTGCGAATCCTGCCCTTATTTCTGAGTGCGATCACAAAGTTGACAAATATCTATCATTGCTTTAAGCTGAGCTAGCTATGATATTCATGATTGAATCTATCCCTTGAAAATAGCATTTGAGATTATTGACTAAGATTTTTTTGCCGAATCTATAAGAGACTGAAGAGTTTGATGTTGATGGTAAGGTTTGATCAGAAAATTCCTGTAATTTTCCTGATCGAACTAATTAACTTTTCTGATCATTTCCTCTTGTGTATCTGCTCTCTGTCTCCACGTTATTTCTACTTCTTTTGTTCCTGAAAACACATCAGACGTGTTTTCTTTAAGAAATTCTGTTTTAAACAATTGATCACATATAGACTGAATAATATCATTTTATTTCATGGACGTTTTGGTCGCTGCTTTCTCTGCTTGATTAATTTGTATTCTCCATTCTGTGAATAACAATTCTTTGTGAAGCTTATCTATTTGTGGTAGATTAGCTTGTTTTCCTATATCTGAAATTAGCCACTGAATGTGTTCTTCGATTTTCTTTTAAGGTCTTTCACATTCCAGTTTCTGGATTTCTATTTCTTGAATCATTATCTTATTATAATCACAATAAGAATCAATCATCGAAGCTTGGTGACAAAATATTTCTTGTTCTTTCTTTAACATAGTGTTTACATCAAGTGCTTCTTTTATGAATTGTTCTAACTGTGGTTGACTTTGTAATTCAACCATTTCTCTTTCCAGACGTGCTTGCTTTTCATTAAGCTTTGTCTGAGACTTAAATTTGAGGCTTTCAATATCTTCATGAAATTGAGCTGTGCTTATTTTATCTGCTTAATGGACTTGGCTTTCTCTTCATTTAGCAATTGTTCTAATTCTTATACTCTGGCTTCCATTTGTTTCAACAATATTTTAACCTCAGTAGCTTTATCAACAATAGCGGTGGCATACGCCCTTGCATACTGTGATAACTTGGTTAGATGTTCAGTGGGGTCATCTGAGGAATCATTCCAAAATACATCAACTGATTCATCTATTGGTTTTGGAGTTGTTTCGTCAATCCTTCTTCTTTTATTCCTTTTAACCACAACTTTGTAGCTAGGACTGTAGAAAATGTATAATGACAGAATATCTTCAATCTGTAGAACTATATGATCTGTAGGGTAGGCCGGTATGATTTCTTTGTCATGCACTGCTAGAAATATTTGTAGCGGATTGACAGTCTCAACTATTTTCTGTGAAGGTTCTGGTGTTTGAAAACTTGATGTTTGATCAATATTGGGATTTTCTTTGGGAGTCTTTATTGCTTCAGAAAATTATTCCCTTTCATTAATTAGATATTTTACTTGAGATGGCTTGGATTGATCTAACATGCTATGAGTATGTTGAACTGTTTCCGAATTTGATTTTGTCCCATTGTTCTTTGTTTTCTCTAGCACTTCTATCTCTTGAATAATTTGGTCAATTTCTGAATTTGCTTTCTTAGATTCAGATTCCTTAGATTGATCTGAATTATCAGACTGCTGCTGTGATTAACCTGATTCATTTTCAGATATATCTTTCATTTCATCATCTAGACTAACACTTGGACTATATTTTTCATCTTCAATAGTCAACAAATTCAAAGGAGCCTTTTCTAGTCTCTTGTTTCTATATGCTTGAAAAGATTCAGCATCTTCTTAACTTAATTGACTAGAAACGTATTTGGTAATATCAGAGAAATTTTCCATGCCTTGGAAGATGTTACACCATTTTTTGGTCATCTAACCTACTATCATTAGATGGACCCAAGTACACCATGTAAGACCAATTTACCCTAAGTAAAATTGCTTTCACTATGTCAAATAACTTAATAAACCACATTTATTAGGTTGTTTATGGTCTAAACAGGAAACCCCAAAAGGAAATATTAAACAAATCTATATTTGTTTGATTTTCCTCATGGAATAATTAATTAAACAATAATTTAATTATTATTCCTCATCATATTTAACCCAAAACAAAGAAATTAATTAGATAAATCTCTATTTATCTTATTATTTTCTAGGAATAATTATTTAAATCTTATTTAAATAATATTCCTTGTTAACTATGACTAAATCACCCACAAATAATTAAATAAATCATTATTTATTTGATTATCATTCAACCACTTCCTTAAAATGATAAATAAATCATTTATTTATTTATTATTTACAAATAAAGGGATTTGGCCCAAGTCAAATACCTTTTCCCTCCAACAAATATAATAAAATACTCCATAAAAGGTGGATCTAGATTTGGTTAATCATGCACCAAGATCTAGAATGACCCAATATTTTGTTATAAATAGGAGGGTTTTCCCTACCATTCTTCACCTTTTGTTGCCTATTAGATCACTCTGGATCTAAACTCTTGGTCTGACTTTGAGCCATTGTTATTGTCATATTTTCCATTATTTGTTGTGTGAGCTCCCTTTGAGTTCTATCTTTGTCTGGGTTTTCTACACCAACCGGAGAGAGAAATGTTAGATCTGAAGTGCTGAGGACTTCCAAGAACCCATCCCATTGAGGAGAAATGGAAACATCTTCTTGTTTTCCTCGCAGGTGCCCTTAATACAAAAATTCTTTCAAAAATTGTTCTTGTCTTGTCTATTGGATATATGGAGCAAACCCTTCTTTTTACTGCTTAATGTCTTTCTATGCATAGATCTGGTTTTTTGCAGCTCTTGTCTTGATCAACTAACTGCAGATCTGAAGATATTGGCATCCACTTTTGATGTTAGGGCTATTAGTTATGCGTAGCTAAAGTGGTCTTTTTTCGTACACATCGACAAAGGATTCATACTAACAAATTGGCGACTCCACATGGGTTTTCAATTACGACAGCTGTCGTTTTTCATATTCCTGCATATCTAGCTACTTCAGACCCTAGGGTTTCTTTTTAGCTTTTTTTTTTTCCTATTTCCATGGTGTTTTTCCCCTATAAAACCCTAAAACATTAAAATTTCTAACTTCTGTGTGTTTTTGGCCCTATTGCGCAGGTGACAGACATCAGCCGCAACTGAGACGGCAACTTTTCTCGAAATCTGCCGCCGGGACACCCGGAGCTTCAGGTCGCACTTTTCAGCCCATAAACTGTGACCTGGACCTCTAGGTCGCACTTTTCAGCCCATTTTCTGCGACCTGCACTGAAAACAGGTTAGAACCTGCGACCTGCCAATTTTTCTGCTGTTTTTCTGCAATTTTTCTGGGTTTTTCTGAAGCTTCTGTCAGGGTTCTCCAGCCTCTGTATCAGCCCGTTTTGACCTGTTTCTGATCTATTTTGCTCATCTAAGTGGGAACATAGCCCCTTAGGGCTTCAGTACCCTCCACTTTTGGTGGAAGAGTTTTTATCTATTTCAGGTCTGTTTTTTTCAGAGTTTCAGCCCCCCTTTTTCCAGATCTGATACCTCCTTTTCAGACCTCTTCTAATAAGCTCTTCTCCCTTTCAAATCACCTCCTGAAGATTTGTTTGGATCTAATTTTAGGGCCTCCTCTTTGCCCCTTCTACTTTTTACTGATTTCCTCCTTTCCAGCCACCTTGCCTCTGCATCTTGGCTGTGATCTGCACCTCTTTTCAGCAGCTTTTCCCTTTAGATCCCTGTCTCTTTTTGACCCTAGATCTATTGGCCCCTTTTTAGTGTGTTTTGAATAGATTTTTTCCCTCTTTTAGATTAGTTTTGAGAGACCCGCCTTTTTGGGTTGAATCGATGCAATAGTAGTTGTTAATTTTCTGTTATTTCAGCATTATATACTGTTTTTGCAGCATTATTTTCAGTTACGCAACACACTTTTTCTCTTGCTCTCAAAATGAAAAGGGTTTAAAAATTAAAATTAACGCATGCCACACACTCACCCTAAGCGAAGAAGAGCCTGGTTTACACCGCCAGGCAAAGACTTTAAAATCAATTGACACTGCACCTTTTGGCCCTTGTTTCGACATTGTAATCACTTGATTCTGCACCTCCCTGCCTCTGTCGGTCATTCTTCTTCTCCTCGTGCCGTGTTTGTGTTGCCATCATTTCACCCCCAAGGCGCGCTTCTCGGAGACTTCTTGGCCTTCACCCTCAGTTTCCGGTCGATTGACCTGCTCCGTCCCACTGTCGTCGAGCCAGTCCTCCTCCGAGTCCGCATTCCGACTCCTCTCTTGATTCATTGGGTTCTCCTCTTATTTCTGGTTCTCCCCCTGTCACCTTCAATATGTCTGGTCCAGGGCCTAACACTAGCGGCGCTCCCAGCCCTAATGTTGGAACTACTACTAGCGGAACCGCCACAGGAACTACCTTGGCCGCACCCATGCTACCGTACATCGCAGGCCTCAGCCTCCCCGATTTCAATCAGTTGATCAATGACCCTATCCGCCACGATGTTGGTTGGCCTACTATGCCAACCAAGCTCCCCTCCGACATCCCTAAGTTCGAAGGCCTTGTTGGAGAAGATCCAACCAATCATGTCTGATCTTTCCACATGTGGTGTTCCTCTAATTCCATTACCAATGATTCCATCCGTCTTCGGTTGTTCCAACGCACGCTTACCGGCGAAGCTTCCAAATGGTATGCTGACCAAGCCACCTCTTCCCATACCACCTTTGCGACCATTGCCCAAGCCTTTTTATCTTATTTCCAGCTCCCTCTCCGATACGATACTGGTACGGAGCTTTTGACCTCTTTCAATCAAACCTCTTCGACCTGCCTTTCCACTCATGTCCAGGAATGGCGATGAAGACGAAGCTTATGTCGAGCTCCCCCCTTCGAAGATCGGGTTTATATGGACTGGTTCCTTCGCACTCTCCTAGCTCCCATTGGCAAGGATGTCGCCTCCCATTTCCCTCAAACCGAAGAAGCCGCCCTCCAAATAGCCTTGAAATATGACCTGATCTATGCTCAGTCTGGTTATGTTTATACCGTCCTTCCTGACCTCCCCAGGCCCGGAGGCGCTAATGCCCCGGGGGCATCTCATTCCGCCGATGGTATCATTGGAGCCCTTTCTCATCCGTATGCTCAACCTCCTATGGGCTATGGTCTCCCTCAGGGAGGGGCCAGCACCTATAGCACTTTTCCCCCTCCAGGTAGCATGTATCCAGCATACGGCATGCCTCATCCTTCTGCCCAACCTCCTACTTACCTCAATGTTGCCCAACCTAACCATTACCCTTATCCGCAGCCTGGTGTGCCAGCTCCTCCAGCATATGCGCTTCCATCTCCCTTGCCTCCTCGAACCCCGCAACAGCACCTACATCCCCCTCCAGGGCAAGTATTTGCACAGCAGGGCACGACTAATCCCCCTTCTTCTCAAAGAAGGCGGAGAGGCAATCCAAACCAATCTGCCCCTGGTACTTGTGGGCCCAATCCTCAAGGTATTGACCCTAATACTGCTAACCAGCAACAGGGCACTCAGCCCAAGCCGGACAGGCCTCTTCACACAAATAAGCATTGTTCGTGTTGCGGTGTTTATGGTCATTACACCCACGATTGTCCCCTCTTACCACAGATGCGGCAGATGTGGGAGTCTCAAGCCACATTGCGAGGACAACATGCCTCCCCTCATGCTCCCCCTAATGTGGCCACTACTCAACCAGCTATGTTTACTGATCCTTTCCCTCAGCAAGGATTCGTGGCTGCCCAACCACCTACGGACAGGCCACCACTCAACCTTCCCCTTCTGGTTCCTCCGATTACCAGATCCTCATGATGAATTCTGATCCTTCCCCAACCGTCAAACTTCACCTTCAAACTCGGTCTCGCCAGTACCCCAATCCTCTCGCTCAGTCTGCCCCTGAGTCCCCTTCTTCAGGTTCTACAGAGCCTCTTTTGACATCCAATGGCCCCTTACATATCCCTCAACCCAAAGTTGAGGTTCATACCAAGATTCCTAAAGGACCATTACGTCGAAATGCTGCTTCTGGTCGAGCTGCTCATTCGTATAACATAGTAGATGGTTTGGCGCAATCTCCTGCTGCCATTTCCACATTGGAACTCCTCCAATCGTGCCCTTCCCAAAAGAAGGCTTTGCTATCTGTCGTGGGCGCTGTAGATCCTGCTGATGACCAAATGATTATTTTCAACGCCCATCAACCAGAACATCCTCCTCTTCCTGCTTCCGTCGCCTTCCAAATCCCAGTCAAAATCCAGAATGCCAATGTTTCTCTATGTATAATTGATGAGGGGGCATCCACCTGTGTGATGTCCGCTTCGGTTTGGAAGCAACTCGGATCTCCTGACTTGGCCCCTTCCACGATCACCCTTCAAGCGTGGGACGACCACGCCTCTCAGCCCATTGGCCTTTTTTGTAATTGTCCTATCACCCTTGCCGGTAAGACTATTTGCGTTGACGTCGAAGTCATCGACGCCCCTCTAGACTACAACATTCTATTGGGATGAATGTACACCTATGCCATGTCTGTTGTCCCATCCGCGGTTTTTCGCAAGATGTCTTTTCCTCACAATGGGAAGATAGTCACCATCGACCAGTTGACCTATCATGAGCCAAAGTCTCAGACCTCCCCTGAGACGACCATCTCTTCTGTAGCCAATAAGCAAACCATCGATTCCTTGACCAGTGTCTCCCCCGGCGTCTACAAAGATTCCTCCCTACTTGGAACTTTTCCTGGTCTTCCCCCTCCTCCTGTCTCTGATCCCAGCTTGTCGAATGTTTGCATGATGCAATCGTCTTGGGCTGCCCTTAAGCGACCCGCTTCGGCTAGTCAGCAACCTCAGACTCAACCTCGCCCACCGCAACCCGCTCCTAGCCCTTCATCTCCGCTAGCCGGACCTCCTCCTTATGGCCCTTCTCCTACAGCTGGTATCCCTGAACCCCTTTATCCCCCTGGATCGGTTCCCCTAGGCCTTAACCATCTCGGAGCCGTTCCTCCTGGTCATTATCCCGCTGGTCAGATACCGTTCCTGGCTCCCCCTCCCGGAGTCTATTCGGTCCCCGTCATGGCCACCCTCTCTCTCCCTAACCTGACCCTAGGTATACCCATCTGGTACCATGATCCTCCAGTTGCAACCCTACCTGGTCAACCCAAACCTTATATTGCTTTGACCCCGGTTCAACCGGTCCCCGTGACTTCTCCCACTACAACAGTGCCTCAGTCACCTCAACAGGAACCACCTCCTGTTGTGACCGCTTCGGGTAAGAAGGGCAAAGCTCGCAAGGGGGCATCAAAGGACAAGGCTGCCCCGACAAACCCGGCCCCTCTTCGACCTCCACATCATACCATCCAGTGTGCTTTGTGTGATGTTGTCGGTCATGCCACCCATACCTGTCCTGAATTGCTTCATCTCAAGCCCATGGTTAATGTCGCGTTCCCTGAGTCCACCCTCCCGGAAGCCTCTGTTCCTTCCGCGACCGCGGCCAAGAACCCAAAGACTATTCACACCAACCATCCCTATGCTTTGTGTGATCTCCATGGCCATTACACCCACCTTTGTCCCCGCTTCGAGGACTTCTTCACCTCTCTAGCTGCGGTCCGCCAATTCGAGGCCAAGCGCAATGAGTCCACCTCTCCCCTATTTGCGCATTTTTCTTTGGCAAAACTACCAGACATGACTGCTCCCATTGACATTCCCCCTCCTGATGTCGAGATGACGGAGCCTTCGTCCAGCATTTTCTACCTATCATCATCCATGAGACCCTCAGGGAACATTCCATCTCAATCTTCCCTTGTTGTTTCGCTTGACCTTCCTTTAGCGATCACCTGGGGCTCAACATCGGTAGATCCTTTATCTTCTTACTCTTCTGTCACCCCTTGTGACGACGCGCATGTGACCCTCTCTTCTCATGATGATGATTCAGGTAGCTTCGCCACGTCAGGTGGTATTTCTTCCACCAGTCAACCCATCTTCTATCACGATGACGACATTATGGAAAAAATCCCCACCCCTGACTTTCTCTATTCCCCCTTACATTGAACCCATGCGTTTACACCAGATACACCTTGTGGCCATTACATTGAAACCCAATGTTTGGGTAAGGGGGCACCCACATTTGAGAGACCAAGAGAAGCAATTCTCCACAACTCTCCTAGTGTATCTGGTCATGCCGACTTTAGTACCATTATTCTTCCACATTTAGAAGAACCTCTAGAGTCTCATATCACTTCAGATCACTCTAAGGATGATACCCCTTATCATTCCTTCATCTTACATCAGCAACTCCATCTCTTAGACATTGTTGTTGACCAACCTATATCTTTTCTACGAGAGCATCAATTCATTATCTCCAACTCCTCTCTTTGGGATAGTGACACCAGGTATGCCAACCCAGAAACTTAAAGTCCATTTGCTTCCTATATGTAGTACCAAAAGAGATTGGTAATCCTCCATTCCCTTTCTCAAAACTGCATAACCATAACGAAAACAAATGGCGCACCACATCATTAAAATATGTTTAGATTCCCTCTTTTCTAAATACATTTTGGCATGACCACACCATGCTTGGGGGCACCTATGCCCCTCAACCATAACCCTCCTCAAAATCGAATTTCTTCACTTGCATACTAGGGGCACCATTTGGCCTCCATACTTATCTATGCTTGTGTTGATGTTCGTCATGAGTTAACATCTTGTACTCATGTTTTCATGGTCCCCCATTGGACCTTTACTATGTGGCAGCACCATCAAGTCGCCCTTGTTTAGAGCATCCAAGTTGAGTCATCATCGCATTCATGGAGTCTATCCCGAGTCCCTTTGTACCCCGCCATAGTCCTCCATCCTTCATTGCTTGGTCCCTCTCTTGTGTCGCACATTATGGCCTTCAGTCCCACTGTCCCCTATCCCTCATGATATTGTGTCAGTCGCTGCCATGTCATTCATGCCCTTTATGCTCTAACAAGGAAAGCCGTCCATTTGCTACTCAGTCTCCTCCATTTCATCATCATCATTGGTATTAGTCTGTCCGTCGCTCTACTATTTTCTCTCGTTCCTTAGTTGAGGATCTCTCATTGCCTCACCTATGGCGGACCTCCTTCTGTTGACATAAGCTCCTTCATTCCAGAAGATAGGTCTAGAGGGCGGTGTACCTTGGTTCCAGCTTCCACTCTTGTTCGGTGCCTCGGATCAGGCAAAGGGATCTCTCCTTCGCCTTTGACTTGATTGTTTCTCCACTCCAGCTCCTTTCAGCATGCTCGAGATCCGTATACTTGATGGTTCAGTGATGCAGTAGCATCTCTTGGTGATTCTCGGGTGTGTGTAAGATGTCTCAACCCTCATGAGGGGGTGGCCCTGCAGGTAGCCCCCCACATGCCCGGATGACCTCTTCATTGCAGCCCTCGATGCAGCTCCATATATTTGATGATGTTGGCCTTAGCCGCTTGCAGCGCCTCTTTGATTTGCTTGTATCAGTCAAATTTTGTGAGCCCTTCCCCGCTTATAGGGGGAATTTGGGTTGTATTTGTATCTCATGTACTCAGATATTATTGTATAAGTCCTGGATGTTATCCCAGGCACAGCATGTATGTGGGATTCCTCATTGTATTCTTATCTGGCTCATGTTTATGCCGGTTGTACTTTATGGTTCGGTCCCTTGTTTACTGAACACACTATTCTTTTGTACTTTGTCTCGGCGGGCATAGGTATGCCTCCCCCGCCGCCTTTAGCATAGGTACCCTCTCATAAAAAGAGACTTGTTGCACCTGCGAGTCTCATCTCCTCAGGGTCTAGTTCTTCAGCACACTCGTCTACCTTACATTTCTCTCTCTGACTTCCCTCTTGATGTCTGGTGATTGAGTTCTTACAACGTACTTCGGTCATACGATTTTCTCCTAACACTCGTACGCTGGGGGGCAATCTGTTACACCATTTTTTGGTCATCTAACCTACTATCATTAGATGGACCCAAGTACACCATGTAAGACCAATTTTACCCTAAGTAAAATTGATTTCACTATGTCAAATAACTTAATAAACCACATTTATTAGGTTGTTTATGGTCTAAACAGGAAACCCCAAAAGGAAATATTAAACAAATCTATATTTGTTTGATTTTCCTCATGGAATAATTAATTAAATAATAATTTAATTATTATTCCTCATCATGTTTAACCCAAAACAAAGAAATTAATTAGATAAATCTCTATTTATCTTATTATTTTCTAGGAATAATTATTTAAATCTTATTTAAATAATATTCCTTGTTAAATATGACTAAATCACCCATAAATAATTAAATAAATCATTATTTATTTGATTATCATTCAACCACTTCCTTAAATGATAAATAAATCATTTATTTATTTATTATTTACAAATAAAGGGATTTGACCCAAGTCAAATACCTTTTCCCTCCAACAAATATAATAAAATATTCCATAGAAGGTGGATCTAGATTTGGTTAACATTATTTTAATCATGCACCAAGATCTAGAATGACCCAATATTTTGTTATAAATAGGAGGGTTTTTCCTACCATTCTTCACCTTTTGTTGCCTATTAGATCACTCTGGATCTAAACTCTTGGTCCGACTTTGAGCCATTATCATTGTCATATTTTCCATTATTTGCTGTGTGAGCTCCCTTTGAGTTCTATCTTTGTCTGGGTTTTCTACACCAACAGGAGAGAGAAATGCTAGATCTGAAGTGCTGAGGACTTCCAAGAACCCTTCCCATTGAGGAGAATTGAAAACATCTTCTTGTTTTCCTCCCAGGAGCCCTTAATACAAAAAATTCTTTCAAAAATTGTTCTTGTCTTGTCTATTGGATATATGGAGCAAACCCTTCTTTACCTTTTTTGCCTTCTGCGATAGATCCTCGGGTTCTTTGGCAAACTCTCTTGTCTTGATCAACTAACTACAGATCTGAAGATATTGGTAGCCACTTTTGATGTTAGGGCTACTAGTTATGCGTAGCTAAAGTGGTCTTTTTTCGTACACATCGACAAAGGATTCATACTAACAAAAGAAATCATCAAATTCATCTTCTTCCTTTACAAAAGGCTTCATTTTTAGCTCCACGATGTAATTTTTAATCACATCATTGAGATCATATAATATTCCTGGCATAAATGCCAATTTCAACAACTGAATCTTGGGAACCTCTTTGTATGTATGGCCAATATTAGCCAGAGCAAAGGTGCTGCACTGTAGAGGGAAAGTATGTCAAATAGCCTTTGTACCATCCTTTAACTGCTTTGTGACACCGTTGACAAGCTGATATGCTATTTCTTTTGCAAGTAATTTATCTGGAAAATAGTAAGGTAAAACATGGGGAGAAGCATGACTCCTAAATACTCTAATATATGTGAAATTTTCTTCAGCAAACCATCTTGCTATGGTGATGGGTGTAAGACCCATAGTCCCTATTTTCTCACACTTTCAATCTTCCGTGTGCTTTTAATGCCTCCAAAATTTCACCCAATTAAAACCCAACAATCGGGCAATCTCACATTGCTCTTACCTCTTGAACTGGAAATTTAATTATACCTATGTGATTTTAATATCTCAATCTGAGATTGAGATATTAAATTAATTTCCTCTTATATTTATAAACCCACACATCTCAATAGCCCAAATTCTAATCTTTTCCGCGGAAGAAAACCTTGTTATAAACCGTCAAAGCATATAAATTTCTCCTTTAATAATATCACCCTTGTTTCTTTTAAATAATGCGCCGAGACTATATCTCACCTTTCCTTCAAAGGTTATAAACCCCTCCATGCATGTGCATAAAAAATATTAAAGTTCTCGGTCTTTTAATAAAACCCTTGGTCTTATAACAAAGTGCCTTAATATATTACCTCTCCTTTGTATATTAAGTGAAAAGGCAAGTAGCTGACACTTCACACCTTTTTAACCAATTATCTCAACCTTACTTAGGGTAATAGAGCACACTACCTCCCGACTTGGCACTAGTGATATTAACTACTTATTCGAACCTTTTAAACAAACACACGAGCACTTTCAACCATGGCTTATTACTACGACGGTTTATATGTGCTTTCAACCATGGCTTGAAACATTAATACGATGGTTTATATTTCATTTCTTTTCACTAGGCCCACACATATCTTACCTCGCAAATCTGACAGTTGATGGAGCATCGCGTCAGTTTGGGTGATCCGACGATCCTCATGAAGTTTTGCATTTTTTTGTGGTCTGAGAGTTAACGCTCAAAAATCACGCGACATTCATTGTTTTGTGAAACCGCCCTTGGCTTACGTGTTAGTCAATGGGAAATATCACGTTATTTTTATGAAAATGGCTTACCACTTGTGGCCCCACACGATACCACTGGTATTTGCTCCCGAATCGCTTTCATTTTTGCCCTCTTTGTGGTTCCGCCTCATTTTGGCTCGAGGTTCCAACTGCTCCGTGGCGCCGAGTTCCAATATGTCTTCAACTCACAGTTATAACCAAACTCTGTCCTTCATAAGTGAAGATCACAATGCAGCGAACTTCGTATTTAACTCTTTACACAAAGTCTCACGCAGTCTCAATATAATTCATGCCACCATTCAGGGCATCCCCTCCACAAGAGGTTACAATACCAGCACACGGTATTCAGCGCTGTTATTCGAATCAACTCACAGAGGTTTATCTCCAAGTTCAACCCCTTAGTTAGAGGCAATACGCTTCCCCTCTACTTCAATTCTCAATTCATCTTGCGGTTGAGAATTGACCCATACATCTCTACACAGGACGATTTCCCGCATTCTCATACAACTCAAATCACTCTACACACAGAGTTAGTTCGAAGGAACCCTTATGCAATTAATTCAATTCAGCACAGACCACACATATTCCAGTGGTTCTTGACATGGGTTTATCACACAACCCTCATGCGCTCGCATCACTAAGTACACATATACATATTCAAACAGGATTTAACTTGAAAAATGCACAAAAATGCTGAAACAATTCTTCATTATACAGTGACACTACTTACAACTTCTGGCTCGACCAGATTTTCGATAAATTGGCCCTTTTGCAACCAATCTTCTGCAGATTCTCCTACAATTCTATGCAGCCCTATGCAGCTCTCTATGCAGGTCTCTCTAGACTATGCCTCAGAGACTTATTTTATACAACTGCTACACAGAATCGATTCCTATTCTTTGATGACTCAACAATCTCTCCAATTTCCTACAGTTCTAAAATTAGACTAAGTCCTAAACTGAAACTGAAACTGAATCTCTTCATATGCCCACGAATCATTTGGGCAATTACATTTTCTCCACAATTAACTAAAAATAACTCAACTATGAATCATTACAGAGGGAAACAAAAACATGAGACCTCCCTTATTTTTATTTATGTACAAATATTGTCTTGGGCCTAATTCCCCTGCATCAGACTCCCCAGGTTAAAATGGTTCATGATCTCTTGATCATGTGCTTTCATCTTGGTCTGCCTGGATCCCACACTTTGTTCTGCAACTGGTCATCTGTTGCAGTGTTCTTATTTTGCATCCCTCTTGGCTTCCATGCTTTATGTTGCAGCTTTCCACTGGCTGCACTTTTACATCCTCTCTCTGTTTTTCTTTTGCTGCTACCTCTTTGTTTCTTTGTTGCTGTCTTTTTCTCAAACACCCTCACCATCAATCTTCTTATCAATGCTATTTCTCTGTCTAATCTTTCCTCTGACTGCTGGACACTGCTTCCTCTTGAGTGCTGAACTCTTACTTCTGTTTGCTGCATTCTTATTTCTTCAGTTCTTACTCTTGATGTCAATTGCTGATCTCCTGCTGTAGCTCTAGCTTTTAATTGCTGAGCTCTTTCTTGCTGAAATTTTACTTGTTTAGTTCTTACTGCTGCCCTATTCGCCACCCAATCATCCATACCCTCTTGCACTCTACAACAGTAAAAAATTTCCTGATTGTCACTCATGACAATTTCTACATTTTCTGGCTTCAACAATTCTTCATACTGGTATTTAATTTGCCAGTCATCATCCTCATCTCTTGTATTCTTCCAGACTAAACATCCTTTAGTCCTCCCATCAATATCTGCAATCAGGAAACAAACATCAAAAGTAAAAACTCTTTGTTTTCCTTTCTCCTCTTCTGGCAACACTTCAGCTTGTTGCTTCAACATTTCTCCAGCAACACTCCAAGATGTTGTTCTGGCATTCCACACTCTTTTCTGGATGTTTTCTGCAAACATTTTAGCCATCTATTTTTTTCTTGTTTCTCATTGTCAACATGCTGTAATTTGAACTCAGCATGTTCTTCTTCTGCCTTGGCAATCTTCAGCAATTTCCTTCCTCCTTCCTCAAGTTCTCCAAGTGCTGCAATTTCATCTTCTGTCAGAGTAAAACTATGATTCTCCATTGTTGTAGTAGCCCCAAAAGTCTGCCATCCAACCTTCTCTCCAATCTTCTCTTGGCTATTCGAACAAGCCAATTATTCTCTGCTATCAACAACAACAAATTTCTACATATGAGACATGACTGTCTCATCTTCATTCTTCAGCTGCTCATCTTCATTCTGCAATACCTAATTCTGAAATTTAGGTTCTCTCTTTTGCATAGAATCCTGCTGATTCAACGTACTCTCCAACATATCAATTTCTCCATTCCATGGTTTAAAATCTCTCACAAAATTCTCTTCCACCTTTAATTGACTGCTCAATGCTGTAAATTTATGTCCATCATCAACAGGATCTGCATTCACAAAACAGTTTTCAAAACAAAACCCACAAGGCCTCAGTGCCTTTCTCTCTTCTGCTAGCATTTCGATACGCTGTCCCAAATTTTTTTCCTCATCCATCAGCACATCATTATGTTGATTCCAATCTTGCAACCAATTCTTGAGACTATCAGTTAGTCTCTCCGTTGCATCATCCTCTTCAAGGATGTCTCTCTGCTCTAGTTCATAAAAATGAACTTTCTCATCCTCAGTCATCTCTGACCTTACAATCTGAACTCCTTCTTTTTGTAGTTCTGTTCTCTGCTCCAGAACACTTAATTCATGCCACAATCTTGGCATATCATTTAAGAAAACATCTCCATAATCTTCACTATCTTATGCTGTCACTATCTCCTCAGCCTTCTTCATAATAGAATTATGATATTCTATCTCTGAAATAAATTCAGTCCTCTGTCCATCATTCTTCACTTGGCCATTTAATAAAAATAGTCCGTCATTATCATTATCAATGAAAAATTCATCACCACCAAACACAACCTCATTGAAACAATCTCTTCTATAAAATAAGGAATTAATGAATTCCTCCTGCGGAAATAATTCAATCTAATCTTCATTAGAAAGATACTCATCATACTTTACTTGGAAACAGTCAGCTTCATTCATCACAGTTCCATCATGTGAACTATCTTCATCAACACCTACATTCATACACAACTTGTTAGTTTTAAAAACATAAGACCCCGTGGTCTCATTTGATGAATCAATCATCAACTCTTCCTACTGTTCCAAGTCTTCTATTCTCTTAAGATATTCTTCAATAGTTTCTTCTCCAATTTCCTCAAGCTGTCCCATTTTCAGCTTCTGGCCATCATCATAAACTAAATCTCCTTTACTTCCAATACGTTGAAAAGTAGAACCTTCCTCCATCTGTGCATGGACATCTTCAAAGCATCTGGTTGTTCCATTTTCCTTCTCAGTGACAACATCAATAGTTTGTTCTCTCTCACTTGTTGTTCCTGCAACCATACAAAATATGTCAGATGTAAGGCTCTTGGACCACTTGGTCCCACTTGAAGCTTCAGTCTCCAAGTCCTTCTCCAAATACTCAATCACTCTGAGTATTTCCTCCTTTAGCTGAGCATTTGTCATTTGCTCCTTCTTCCTTTGTGGCCTCAGCCATTTTACCTTTTTCTTCATGAGCCACCCAACTCTTTGGTTTTCCTCTATCATCCTCTCGAGTTCATAAAGCTGCTTACTGATCTCAGCTATCTCTTTCCAATATTCTTCATCAGTGAGTTTCCTCCCCATGTCGATTACTTTGGCATCTTCCCTCACTCTTCTGTTGTGGCCTTTCTTAGAACCTCTGCAATATTTGCTGTGGCTATCAGTAGCCATCCTCTTCTCCATGATTTCTTCACTCACAAGATGCACTAAGCCTCTGCAACAACAAGCTCTCTTGCTGCAACTTACCTCACCAATACCTTCCTCTGGATCCAGCTTTTGGAAAGCACTGGTCCCCTGTCTGCTGGAACCTTCTGAGCACTCTCTTCTTCTCTCTCTAGGCTTCACTCTACAACTTCTCTCAAGAACACATCTGTTCTTCTTTCATCCAACCTCTGTTGGTAATCCTCCAGGTTCTACCACACTTCTTCTTCACTCAGAATCCCTTGCTGGACTCTTCTTATCACTTCTCTCAAAGCTGTGACCCGCTTCTTGTTGAGATTCCTCAATTTCTTTTACTCTTCATTCTGCAAACAATATCTTCTAACCAGAGTTAAATAAGGCTCATAAAATCACCTCCAAAGATCCCTGAATGATCTTGCTTCTTTTCTCACCTGCACTGCATCTCTATCTGTTGCAATCTTCAAAATATTTTGTCTTCTACTCTAGATTCTGCACATTTGGAGACCTTCACTGCATATCAAATCAAATCTGCAATTTCTATGTTAAATAGATCCAAACATCAACTTCCTCACTGTTCAGTACATGTGCATTTCAAATTTTTTTTCTTTTTTTCATGGAGCTATTTCAATTCAAGCTTTGATACCACTATGATGGGTGTAAGACCCATAGTCCCTGTTTTCTCACACTTTCAATCTTCCGTGTGCTTTTAATGCCTCCAAAATTTCACCCAATTAAAACCCAACAATCGGGAAATCTCACATTGCTCTTACCTCTTGAACTGGAAATTTAACTATACCTATGTGCTTTTAATATATCAATCTGAGATTGAGATATTAAATTAATTTCCTCTTATATTTATAAACCCACACATCTCAATAGCCCAGATTCTAATCTTTTCCGCTGAGGAAAACCTTGTTATAAACCCTCAAAGCATATAAATTTATCCTTTAATAATATCACCCTTGTTTCTTTTGAATAACGCGTTGAGACTATATCTCACCTTTCCTTCAAAGGTTATAAACCCCTCCATGCATGTGCATAACAAATATTAAAGTTCTCGGTATTTTAATAAAACCCCTGGTCTTATAACAAAGCACCTTAATATATTACCCCTCCTTTGTATATTAAGTGAAAAAGGCAAGTAGCTGACACTTCACACCTTTTTAACCAATTATCTCAACCTTACTTAGGGTAATAGAGCACACTACCTCCCGACTTGGCACTAGTGATATTAACTACTTATTTAAACCTTTTAAACAAACACACGAGCAATTTCAACCATGGCTTATTAACGGTTTATATGTTCTTTCAACCATGGCTTGAAACATTACTACGACGGTTTATATTTCATTTTGTTTCACTGGGCCCACACATAACTTACCTCCCAAATCTGACGGTTGACAGAGCATCATGTCTGTTTGGGTGATCCGAAAATCCTCGTGAAGTTTTTCATTTTTTTGTGGTCCGACCGTTAACACTCAAAAATCACGTGACATTCGTTGTTTTGTGAAACCGCACTTGGCTTACGTGTAAGTCAATGGGCAATATCGCGTTGTTTTTATGAAAACAACTTACCACTTGTCGCCCCGCGCGATACCACTGGTATTTGCTCCATAACCGCTTTCACTATTTCCCTCTTCGTGGTTCTGCTTCATTTTGGCTCGAGGTTCCAACTGCTCTATGGCGCCGGGTTCCAATATGTCTTCAACTCACAGTTATAACCAAACTCCTTCCTTCATAAGTGAAGATCACAAAGCAGCGAACTTCGTATTTAACTCTTTACACAGAGTCTCACGCAGTCTCAATATAATTCATGCCACCATTCAAGGCATCCCCTCCACGAGAGGTTACAATACCAGCACATGATATTCAGCGCTATTATTCGAATCAACTCACAGAGGTTTATCTCCAAGTTCAACCCCTTAGTTAGAGGCAATACGCTTCCCCTTTACTTCAATGCTTCAATTCATCTTGCGGTTGAGAATTGACCCATACATCTCTACACAGGACGATTTCCCACATTCTCATACAACTCAAATCACTCTACACACAGAGTTAGTTCGAAGGAACCCTTATGAAATTAATTCAATTTAGCACAGACCACACATATTCCAGTGGTTCTTGACATGGGTTTATCACACAGCCCTCATGCGCTCGCATCACTGAGTACACATATACATATTCAAATAGGATTTAACCCGACAAATGCACAAAAATGCTGAAACAATTCTTCATTATACAGTGACACTACTTACAACTTCTGGCTCGGCCAGATTTTCGATAAATTGACCCTTTTGCAACCAATCTTTTGCAGATTCTCCTACAATTCTACGCAGCCCTATGTAGCTCTCTATGCAGGTCTCTCTAGACTATGCCTGAGAGACTTATTTTATACAACTAGTACACAGAATCGATTCCTATTCTTTGATGACTCAACAACCTCTCCAAATTCCTACAGTTCTAAAATTAGACTAAGTCCTAAACCGAAAATGAAACTGAATCTCTTCATATGCCCACGAATCACTCGGGCAGTTACATTTTCTCCACAATTAACTAAAAATAACTAAACTATGAATAATTATAGAGGGAAACAAAAACATGAGACCCCCCTTATGTTTATTTATGTACAAAGATTATCTTGGGCCTAATGCCCCTGCATCATACGGGAAGAATATCTACATTGGCTTCTTCAGAAACCCTAGGATCCTTTTTGTTGAAAATCATCTGATGCATGGGTAATATGACTCTGTAGTAGATTTTATAGAAGTGTAAGTCGAACTCAGAATCCCAGAGTTCTCTATGGTAAATATGAATCAGGGTAGGGTTTTTGGTGGTCCATTTCCAACCCATGGTAGGAAAATTAGAAGTAAAACAAATGGCGTCCATGACATAAGAAGACATACAAAACGGAGGTATTTCTCTGAGCGAAACATTTCTTTTATTCCTATATTCAGTGATATGGTTGGCTAGGTAATTGGATAGAATTTTTTCCCAATTTAGGATAGATGAATTGACGATTGCGTCAATTAGGGGAACCCAATATCTTGAAAATATAATACTATCAGGCTTGGAAAATATTCTACACAACATACCAGTGGCATAACAATAAGGATTATGAATTTGTGAAATTGGGTACATACCAGACTTATCTTGCTTCAATTTCCCTTCATTGTCCTTCCATTCATGGATGAATTTGATAAGATTTGGATTTTTTGGTTTGAAAGTCTGCACATACTTATTGTCGTATTTCTGCCGCGGGGTTGGTAGATGATACATTGCTACTAAATCCTCTGCTCTGAAAGAACCCATAATCTCTCCTCTCGAATTCTTGAAAATTCTATCTTGAATGTATAAGCGGTCAATTTCCCACTTAACCATGTCTGTATAAGGAATAATGTTTGGTCTCGCCACTATCCTGTGAATGTGCGAGCTTGCGACATCAAAAAGGGTTGCATCAGAGGTAGAATCAGTGCCTGTAGCAGAAAATTTGTCTATCACCCTTGGTCCTTCATCTTCGAAGAGTTTGTACATTGCCTCCCATGACGAACTGCCACAGTCTTTGTTGCAGATGATGTCTGAAAATAATGAAGACATATCTACGTCTTCTGCGGATGATGTTTGAGAGATTTCCTTGCCTCTTTTGCTCATTTTGAACTTCTTCAACCAAATAATTGATTTCCTGAGAACGAAGCGAATTTAACATATAAGGAGTCTTATAAGAGTAAATCAATAATTTACTTCTAATGCACGCAATAATATGTTAATCTATCAATCATCTTTCATAGTTCCTAATTTTATATTTCACATGGCCTCGCACGTAAGTCAATCGTTTTAAGGCCGTTAAGATCTTAAATTCTATTTGATATGACTCAAACTGTTTTCACACGCTGAATTCATTTAATACACAAATCGCAATCATTCCTTATAATATTTCCTGATGCTTAACCTTTAAAGGCTGCGAAATGCGATCTGCACAAATCTTAGATCGCAACTTTTATAGGATAGCATTTGAGTATATATTATAAGTTGCGCGCAATGCGAATTGCGAAAAACTTAAAGTGGATGCGATCGCAAAAGATTTTATATTTCCTAGTTTATTTTCTTGTCGGGTCTGCGGGTATTGCAACTTATATCATTTTTTTCTTAAAGCTTTATTGATTAAATAAAGTGCGATGCGAAAAAGGAAGAATAAAATGATGATTTTCATGTTTTTACAAGGTTTTTTAATTATTTCTTGGGAAAGGCTTCGAGCGCATTTCGCAATTCTCATATCTTACGTTTTATAATTATTTTTGAAATAAGATATGTAATATGTGATGCGCTTTTAAGGGAAGAACAAAAATTTTATTTTCTAAGTTTTTATTTTATTTTAGGAAATTATAAAATGAATTTCCTAATTATTTCTAAAGGGTCCCTACTTAAAAAAAATAAATGGGGGGTTGTTGTATAGCACAACAATTGGTGATTCACTTGGATGAACCAGATGTCTCTGATAAAAATTTTGAAAATTCTGAACCTTTTTGAAAATAAAATAGTTAAAGGAACAAAATTTCAAATAAATAATATCTTTGCCAAACAATAAAAATTTCTTTTATTCACTATTCATGAGAATTCCTCTATAAACATATAAGCATAAAAACCTATATCAGTCCTTACTTAGTTAAAAAGGATAAAGTAAATAACCTTTGTAGGTCAACTTTATATAAATTTACTCTTTCTATCACAGATAGAGCCTCTATTCCGATAGGATATTTTAAGATTTTGGCAGGGTTACCTTTTACCCAACTATGATCCATCTTTCCATCGAGTATTTATCATAATTTTCATAAGTAAATTCTAATTTATGAAAACTTTCTTTTATATATTTTTATCTGCTTAAAAGCCATTGCCTTGGCTTGGTAACCAAATAAAAACAATGCAATTCACAAATAGTAATTAAACTGATCAAGCTGGCTCTTGATGAGACCCCTTGTCTTTATGATATAATCTCAAGTCATTACACTATTTTGGTAGACAGTATTAGTAATGTCAGTTTAACTATTTCTTTATGAAGATGGTAAACAAGCTTGTTGTTAACACTGGAAAATCGTACAATAGAAGACAACATCAATTAATGTCGAGCCTAAGGATTTACAGGGCAGGAACACATTATGGAATCAAGAAGTATTTGAAATCTCTAATGTTTTGAGAAAATCAGATTTGAACTAGTCATAAATTCTGAATTGCACGCTTTATCCTTTGAGAAGAGCTCCTTTTGTGCGCCTTTTGGCCCGATAAGCGCACATTCCTGTAAATGGAAAAAATTCGCTTTCCGAGACCACACCAAGAAAAGGACAGTTACTCCTTGTGTGAAAGCTGCCTAAGGACAACCACCAATGCCTCCTTAGACAACATGTGAGAAAAAATAATTTTTGAGCACACAATGGAATCACACCTCTCCCTTTGGTCACTATCCATCATGTACCAAGGGAGGGAAGGAGGATTTGAATCTCACCTATATAAACCCACCAAGAGATGAAGAAATGGTGATCAAATTGTTATGCTGGCCAAAGTTGCCCAAGCAACACCAGCATTGTGTGTGACTCGGAGCTGGAGCTAAAGAGGACTCGATAGTTGGCCACCCAACATCTTATTCCACCATAACAGAGAGAGAGAGGGAGACTACATCAGAGGCAGAGCTTGGAAGGCAACATCCTTGCATCGTGACCTAGAGCCATTGCCTAGGGGCCCTTTGGCAAGTGGGTAAAATTTCTTCTCCATTTCAAACATCTAATAAGAAGAGGCCATCGAGCCATCGTTTGCATTATTATCATTTTGTCTCTCTATATAGCTTCTGTATATTTGTGTTTTAGTTTTTAGTTTAACTAGAGCATACTTTAGCATACTATTTCCATTAAGTTTTATGCTTTTGAGCTCCCCCACTTTCTTCCTGTTACCAATAGTTTAAAGAGTAGACCACACTCTTTAAGCTAGTGCGATTTCGTACATCCATGCGATAAATCCACCACAACAGTATTGGCGACTCCAATGACATGTTCCAAGTTTATGTGGTTGTGCCATATTTTGCAGGAGACCCTTTGTCTATGCTGGAGTGGAGCTGACAGTCCTCTGACCCATCTTGCAGTTCCTAGACTCACTGAAGTGATATACTGAGAAAGACAGCTCCTAATATTTTTACTTGCAGGATTTTTGCGCACAATTTTTCCTCAGAGAGGCGCATTGCGCGCGTTCAGGACTGACCTCCGCGCAGGAAGGCACACCTATCAAGGCTTTTTGCACTCAAATTTCAGACTAAGATTTTTTTCTCCCCATATTCTGGACTTTTTCTGCTTGTAAGTGTGATGGGAAACCCCTAATGTATCTACCAACACCTGTGTTGATACCACACGGCTTCTGGGAACACACTTTTTGCTGCTTTCTATAGGCATTTAGTTAGTTTTCATTTAAGTTGGTTTTTGCAAAAAGTGTTCACATAGTTTAAGTAGGGGGCGAATTAACCATTTCTTTCCGAACAATTTATGTTTTTGCAAATTATGTTATTCACACTTAGTTTAACTAGTCCAGGTAAGTGGCTCAAGACCACACATGCATAAGATAGGGTAGAAATTGTTTAGTTTAAATTCAATTTTTGCATCTAGGAAATTGCGGGACTAGGATTGAATCGCCAATTAGAGCAAGTAATATCTGTTGTCTTTGCACCATTTTGTGACCGTAGACAAGCATATGAAAGCTCTAAATTTTTGATTCACCATCTCCCTTTAGTTACTCACATAGACTAACTAGGAAGATTTGGAAGCGGCCCATTATCCGCAAATATTTTCCATTTGAGCAAGGAACAATGTCACATAGTTTAACTAGGGGAATTTTGTAAAGGATCATCGATATCCATATGTTCAAATTATGATATTGTTCACCATATTCTCACACACACTCACCCACTAAGCAAAGGAAGCCACCTAAAAATAACTTAAACCAACTCACTAAATTCTTCCCACAGGGGCCACAAAAGAATTTATAGATTAAGTTAGGATCAAGGGGGTAGGCATCCAATAAGCTGCCTTGATCACACTTCACATTTAAAAATAGAATTTGTGTATTTAGGGAGCTTTAAAATCCACCTATCATCCCATGGAAAAGAAAACCCGAGTGCGACAAAGACCCGATTCAGAGGGGTTTAGGCTTAGGCGCAGTGCGTGAGGTATCAGTTGGGGCTACCTGACCTGGTTGATACTCGGTACTGTTAGCTAAATACCAAGAAGCCCAAGACTCGAATGCTCACGTGGGACAATGGTTCTTAGTGGCCAAAAACTAGGGCATCCTTTACCCCATAGGTGACGGTGTAGGAAAGCGCCAAACCCTCTACCCTTACCTTGGTGGATTCTCTTCGGCTGACTGGGGGCGTCGCCAGCTCTTATGAGATGTTGTGCCAACACTCGCAAGAAATATTATCAAGGCCCAGTTACTTTTGAGTGTGTGAGGACGTAATAGGTCTTCTAGGATTTTGAGTATCATGCGCAAACAAACAAAACCATTTTTTTCTTGATTGGCCACATAGATTAAGTTAAAGGGAAAATTCATTTCATTTTCGATTTGTTTTATGTATGTGGCCATAGATTTTTCATGATCATAGACTCGATCCCCTCAATTTTTTTCCAAAACCTAACCTGGTCGACACCCAAATGGTTCCAACGGAACCTCGTTGGTCCAAGCGTCTTTTGGACCTACCCCCATTAACAGGAGGGGTTCTAGGTATTTCGTCGTTTAGGCGTCAAAGACGGAACATTGCCACAATTTTTGGTTCATCCTTTCATGGAGAAACCTTAGTTGGGAACCCGAGTCGGTCTCCCAACACCACACCGCACACCACTCCCCCCTCGTCCCCTGGGGGGCAGAGGAGCGCATCCCATACGGGAAGCCAACTGAATTCACAACAGGGTATGTCACAGAATAACCCTCGTTCTAACTAGAACTTCGTGTCTTCACACGTTGCCATGGTGTCAAAATCCTAGTCACCATTTTTAGTGGCATTGAATCTACTCGATTTAACCAAGCTCACCAATGACCCCATCGCACATGACCCCAATTAGCCTCCATGCCCACGGAGCTCCCTTTGGACATACCAAAGTTTGAAGGCAAGAAAGCGAAAGACCCAGGTAATCATATAATGACCTTTCACCTGTGGTGCTCATCGAATAGCATCATTGAATATACTATTCGGTTGAGGCTATTTCAATGCACTCTTACGGGAGTTGCTGCGAAATGGTATGTGGAGAAACCTCCTGCTTCACATGGAACCTTTAGCGCCCTCGCTACCGCATTCCTCACATAATTTCAGTTGCCCATTCACCACAATTTGGGAATGGAATTACTGACCCATTTCAGACAATCCCCCTCCATCCATATCTTAAGGCATCTCCATGAATGGAGGTGACGTCACATTTTATGCAAAGCTAAACTCGACGACCCGGTCCTTTTAGATTTATTTTTGAAAAATATGATGTTGGAGATTTAAAAGGATGTGGCGCAACGTAACCCCACATCTGAAGAGGACACAATTAATAGAGCCTTGCATCTTGAACTGATCTATACGCAGTCAGGATACATCTACAACATCCTGCTTAACGCCCCGCACCTGCAATCTTATCAAGAATTTCCAGGCATGTATAACTCTGTAGATGGACTTATGTGGTCAATGACACAAGGGTACCTAGGTAGCAGTAGTTAAGAACCTGGTTACAAACATGTCTCTACCCAGAACATGTCTCAACCTGGATTTCAAAGTCATAATATGCCGCAGCAAAATTTGACTAATAGGGTGCAAACGTATCACCAAGGAGGACCTTATCTTTCGGCTGAGGGGACCCAGTACGCAGGAAGAAATACTAACAGAAGAGCTCTTCCCCAACAGACAGGTGAAAACAGGGGATAACATTATGCTCAGTCCCATGCACACAACCCACCTACGCAAAACAATGCACAGGTGAAATTTGTGTAGTTGTCCCAAAATCAACCACACCAGTATGATCAGGAGAACTACCCTCCTAACGTGGTTAAGAAAAGGACAAAAAACAAGCCCAAAGGGAACCCTAGATAGGGGGGCAACAACCAACAGCACCCACCACGATCCCAAGCTGGAGGTAACTCCAACTAGAATCAGAACTAGGAGCCAAGAAATTCCCAAAGGCAAGGAAAAAGGCCTCCTCTACGAACAAACCATTCTTGTTCAATATGTGGTGAATACGGGCACTATACTCACCACTGTCCCAAACTCCCTGAGCTTAAAAAGCTATAGAGTAACTGAGGACAAGGAGGATCTTCCCAGAAAAATGTGGTGATGCATGAACCTTTCCCCCATCAAGGGACGGTCAGCACTCAGCAACAAAACCCAGAGGATTCTGGAAAAAACAACCATGAAATATA
This sequence comes from Pinus albicaulis, assembly GCA_034641835.2. Classification (NCBI taxonomy): domain Eukaryota; kingdom Viridiplantae; phylum Streptophyta; class Pinopsida; order Pinales; family Pinaceae; genus Pinus; species Pinus albicaulis. Next base: position 1,533,171,679 of record CM076570.1, on the reverse strand, counting down.
CATGGATGGGGAAGAAATGTTTTTCCAGACTTGGAATCGCAGCTACAACAACCCACTAGACACCAATACGTCAGGGGCTAGTACAAGCACACCGACTACACCTTTAACCATTCCAAAGCTTCCTGCGGAAATATTGCCAAAAATGGTAAAAGGGCCTAATAGGCGAGCAGGTAAATAATCTAAAGTGGCCCACAATTATAGCATCGTAGAATATTTAGCTCAGTCACCTACTGCTATGTCCGTGTTGGAAGTACTGCAGTCATGCCCAAACCAATGGAAATCCCTACTTTCTACAGACACTGTCGACCCTGCCGATACGCGCATGATGGATTTCGACTTAGACAAAGCTACCCCTAGGCTTCCCTCCATGGTCGCCTTCCAGATACCATTATCGGTACAAAATATTACCAGTCACCAATGTGTCATTGACGAGGGTGCATCCACATGCATCATGTCAAATAATGTGGGCAGAAGTTAGGATCCCCTGAACTCAAACCTTCTGTCATCACACTCAGAGCATACGACGGTCGTCCCTTGACCCCCATCAGCCTCTTCCAAAATTTACTGGTATTCTTAGCTGGTAAGATGGTCCACATAGACATCGAAGTCTTGGACACTCACTTGGATTACAATATACTCCTTTGGCAGAGTTACATGTACGCAAGGTCTGCCATAGCATCCTCCATCTTCCGCATCATGATCTTCTCCCATGAGGATCGAATCATTACGGTAGAGCAGCTGACACATAGTGAAAAGCGTCCCATAAGCAACACGGATGTAATGCTACCCTACGTAGATATAGCTACAGATGGTCTTTCATGGTATCAAGAATATGGTCCTGGCCAATTCAAACCGTCGTCCATCCTAGGATCATTCCTAGGAGATCGTCCCATAATCCTTGAGGTGTTTCCTGATGCCACAGGGGCCCCACTATGCATGATGTCCACATCAAGCACCGAGGCAAGTCAGGACATAGACTCAAGCAGTAACGATACCGAGGCATCAGCCATGACAGCCTCTCTAGCCTATGCCATCTCCCAAAACCCTTTCCTCTACCCACCTCCTGGCTTCATCTCCCAGCAGGTTTTGGCGACACTGGTGTTACCCAACATATTGTTGGAATTCCCAGTTTGGTACCTCGTTCCCCCTTCTAGAATAGCAGCCACAAACGTTACTTCCATAGGATTAAAGCCCCTCAAACATAAGGAGCCCCAACCTACCTAAGAAATGGTTGGAACCACCCCCACAAGGGAATTTTCCATTGCGAAAATGATTACCGCAGCCAAGAAAATCGCCAAGCGAGGAAAGAAATCGGTAATCCCCACCATGAAAAGGGAGTCATCAACCTGCGCTATATGTGATTTCATAGGCCATCCTACCCACGTATGTCCAGATTTGGATGAGTTAAAACCACTCCTCGGCTCCAAAGCAAGCACCTCGATGCCGTGTTCCAATAAAAAGGAACTTGCCACCAAAATTACAGGAAAACCGCTGTGTGCAAATCACGCATGCGCTCTCTATGACACCTATGGGAATTATACCCACCATTGTCCAGAAATACCATGATATAGGGACACCTTACATGCGATCGAGCGATCCTATCAAGAGGATCCCTCCATCCAGTCTGTCAATGACGAGCTGCGTACCATCCTCTATTTACAAGAGGAGCATAGATTCGTAGAAAGACCCCCAGTAATGCCCATTATACATTGTACGCTATGTGATGAACTTGGCCACTACCTCGAAGAGTGTGTCAAATTGGAACTCATTCATAGATGGTATCCAATCGAAAGGGTTTACTACATGGGGCTGCGGGCAGTGCAATTCACATGTCCGTTATGCGCCGACAATCACCTTTTGGAGGATTGTCACTACATACCTCACTTCCGGCTAGCCCTTGCTAACTTCTGCTTAGCCATAGTTCGCCTTTCCCAAGAAGACGATATGGATGCCAAGTCCACACGCAGCTCCATGACCCAATCAGAGGAGATGAGCGGGTCTATCATGTTCTTGTCAACCGAAGAATGACCTAGTAGGGAACCCCTAGTTATCCCTAACGACACTTCATGAAACACACCCACATGCACGTTATGCAAAATATGGACCATATAGTTGTCCACTACCCTAACTTAGCAGCATTGCGACGTTGGTTCCCCACCTGGCCTTAGACCAAGCATGATGGGACCCCCATATCACAGATATTTTTCCTGATATGTCAGGGTAATCATTACGACCGACATTGTACTTATGTCTCATGGATCCATCCCACTATTGACATGATTAATGCCATAGAAAAGAGTATTGACGATCTCCGGGAATGGCATAAACGATACATCGCCGGCTCAACGTCCCCACCACTGCAATGGTGTGTCAAGCCTGATAAGACCACACACCAACCACATGTACCCCAGGCAAAGCCTAGGATAACATGTGGCCTATCTGATCTAAATGATCACCAAGTCAACTGCAGAGAATTCAAGCCCCTTTCAAACAGTCTCCGCATAGTCTCGTCTCTCCCTCAAAAAATTCTCTCTAATCAAGAGAGGATCACACGCACTTATTGCCAAATTTTCTCACACTTCCATCATACGTTTAAGTGTGCACATCTCCCCAAGCTGAGAGAAGCTCGAGTGGAATTAAGCCCACCAGCTACCAAAGAGGAATACAAGTCTAAACTAATGACATGGAAATGGAAGTAGAAGACGACCTCTTCTACGACCGACCCTTTCCAAGTGCCCACATCAGGGACAACTAGTAGCGTAGAATCTCACACTATCTACTCTGTCAGTGTTGTGATACCATGCACAATTTGCACTGGTTAAGATCACGTGCCAAAGGTATACCCGCTGCTAAAAGCATTCAGGCACCTCCGTGAGAAGAACAAATTCCACCTACCGGAAATTGACTATCCTAGCAAGAAACCTGACCTTATGCTCATATAGGACTCCATTACCGAGATCCTTACCCTGTCGCATGCTAGTGACAAAATTCACCACATATGAATTGTATCATCGCATGCCCAAGACAAGATCCCCACCACCCCCTCATCCCAGTATTTCCACTTCATTCCTGTCGCAAAAGACCAAGGTACCTTACGCTTTTGCATCAATTTCCGCAAGATCCCAAACTTGCACGCCCCCATCGAACTCCTTGATGACACTCGGCCTCTAGAACAACGCCTATTCCAACTAGAGCTAGTTGACGAAAGTCGGCGAAAATCGCTGCAACATAATGAGGCCCATAAGAAAAGGGTGAAAGAATCATTCGACCACCACATCACCCCTCACTCATTTTCTGAGGGCGAGTTAGTTCTTCGCTACGATGTTGCAAAATAGGTCTTAGGGCCAGGAAAGTTTGAAACCTTGTGGAAAGGACCCTATATCATCAAACATTGTCTCTGACAGGGGGCATACATCTTGGTGAAACTGAACGGGACCTACCTCACTAACCCCGTCAACGGCCTGTACCTCAAGAAGTTCTACCCATAAGGGCCCCAATAGCCCTTATCCCCTAGGGTTAGAGTACAAAAAAATCCCAACACCAAAATATTTTTGACCCAAAGAACTATGTGCAACCATGGATCACCTACTTGAACCCTATTTTTGATTTGTTGATGGAGCATCGTGATGGTCTCAAAACTTAGCTGCAGCCGCTTGGGTCATCTACCACCCTGACCGATCACCACTGTGTTCAAACAACATGTGCATCAGATCAGCAACCAATAATCAGACAGAATATGATGCCGTTATCAGACTTATGTGCGAGGCCCTCCATCAGGGCATCTGCCATATGCATGTCTTCCTCGATTCCAAGTTAGTAGTATCACAGTTAAACCAAACATTTGAAACTAGAGACACAAACCTGTTTGGAAAATATTTGTGTGCCAAAATATTAAGCAGACAGTTTGATTACATTACATTTTCACATGTATCAAGGAATCAAAACCAAGCAGCTGATCGCATAGCTAACAATATCCTAGAATGGAATGCATCACGAAGAAACCATCATACATAAAAAACCAAAAACATAGATATCCATCAACATAACAAAAAATACATAAACCGAAATAGATAGCACACCATGTCAAGCCGCAAAAAGATCTCTCATATTTATATATCAAAAAATATATGTATCTGAGTACAAAAATAGTATCCCTGGCCCATTGGCCAGCCCAAAGATACAAAGGTCATCAAAAATAAGAGAAGCATCCTCATAATGGGTGCTTTCCCTCTGTAAAAAACTACTCTAGGGGGTGCCCCCTCAAGAGGAGCACCTGGGCCCACCGCTACTCCTGGTGCCACCACCGGAGCTACTGTCGCCACTGCAATAGCTACCCATCATAGAGTGGGTCGATAATCCCTCTTGCGGGCCATCACTGTCTCTAGCCAAGCCTCCTCGAAGTCATCCATGAAACCTCAAGCAGGCATCCCCTGGGTCAAGCAGTCCACTCGACCCCGAAAGTCCTCTAAAGTGGCCACCTGAGCTATGAGTACTGCAATGCGTGCCTAAAACACATTTGCACGAGCTCACTCAGACACAACCTTAGTTGCAGCCTAGCTTTTGCCCTCACTATAGGGCCAGCACCGATCCCGCCAAGTCCACCGACACCACCACCCAGTTCACCTGCGTCACCTCCCCCCTGACCACCTCGAGGTCATAACAGAGGATCGTGACCCACCAAATGGGCCACTGGGCGACCTACCTCGCCAACATCTGCACGAGTAACCAATACAATGTTAGTGTCAAAAAAAAAAACACATAAGTAAATAGAGACTCGAACAAATGCAATTGAATATAGCACATACCTACAGGACCCCAAACATAACTAAAAGGGAGACCAATATCTGGATCACCCTGAAAGTCCATCCCCGCATATGGGTATGGAAAAAACATCTGCGGGTTGGCCTCAAATAAAGCCTTTGTCGTGTCATTCCAATAACGACCCACCATGCCACCACCACTGCGCGGCATCACTAGAGCCCACCTCCTCATGCATGGCTCCCGTGGCCCCCCAATAGGCATTGCCACAACGGGCCTCAGCAGCACCACCCTCTCATACATAATGCTGCACAAGATGCTAGCGCACACAAATGACTTGGATCCACCTTGGACCCTGTTCAATTGCGACACCATACCATCAAAGTAGAAATGGGTGAAATCAAAAAAATTCCCATTCATCAAATGGCGTAAAACCCCCACCTCTAGGCCCGATGCCCGATGCGGAGCAAACGACCCTGCCAGTCACACAATAATGGCCAGAGCACATCGCTCGGCCACATCTATCATTGATGCACCCCTTAGTAAGAGGCGCACCACCACAATGCCTCCTCTGAAACCTATCTAGGTTCACTCTCCCAGTAGGGAGTGGATACCTCAGTGCCTCACCCTGAGGTAGTAACCCGGTCACGAAGTATATATCCGTCTCCGGACGGATCATTAAGTTCATCCCCCTCAGTACGAACATATTGCGCCTCCTGCACCAACGCTGTATAATGTAACGTAACAGTCAGTCCTGTGACTAAAGGAACTTGTTCTCAGCAAATTTCAGGAGGCCCCATGCAACCAACTTACGACGCGCCCCAACATTAGTAGCTAGAGCGGTTCGGATCTCAGGCCAATCTCGCTCTCTCCACACTAACCTACCAAGCAACAGGCACCCATCAGTATAGATAAAAACACCAAAACAGACAAAAGCCCAAGTTTTTTTTGTCATGCCACATGTTGCGTGCCTGTCTCTCAGATAGGTGCGCCCTCGCGCACTTGTTTCCTACACAGGCACATCCTTGCACGCAAAAAGGAGGGAACAGTGTGCCCTCGCGCGTCTGTCCCTCATAAACATGTGCAAGAGGGGTGCCTATTTGCCTAGATCGCCCACGCAATCTAGGGAAAAAAGTCCCTTTGAGGTCATACAAACCAAATTTGTACGGCTCCCGACACCATCAGACTGAAAAAATTGAAATGCAGGACGTCATGAAAGTTACCTCGACATAGTATCGCTAATCCCTGGTACACAGGCTAATCGTAACGGTAAGAAAGGCTCTGCAATCACCTCTGATCTCCCAAAACTCAGCAAGTACAAATGAATAGGATTAGGCCCATAATCCCATATTTATCGCCCTTTTCCAGAACTTCGAAGGTCAATAATAGGAGATCAGAAGGTCCATTACACAAACCGTAAGTTTCCCCATCATCAGTATGCCATGATGAACGAAAGTGATGCCACACATTCGCTTTCTGAAAAAATAAATTTTTCAGCGCTAGCAGGTATGCACCCTCCCATATTCCTTTCCAAAGTTCATGTCTTTCAATAATATTTGATGAAAAGAAGATGCTTTCACTTGAGGTGGTTGTTTTTGCAGGTAGAAATCGCAAACTGTTCGCAACGCCATTCACTGAAAGTTTCAGAGAAGGCATTATTCTACCCTCAACATGATAGAGTCCGAGAAAAATTTGCATATCCTAACATCATTTCTCCATCAAAAATAAACTATAGAGTCCTCATACCCGACCACGTTTATCATCACCTCACCCTGCATATGATAAACGTCCGCATTGGTCGGTAGAGCCTCCCCTCCATGGCGCTCATCACCCAAAGTAGACCATATATCACAGCACAAGTGACCCCATGAACATACAATTTCAGTCTGGGAAGCACCTCGTGCCCATCCATCTATCATGCATAAGGTTAAGTTTACCATTCAAACTCAAAACCCCCTTCCCGAACGACCAGGTTGTACAAGCAGATTGAAAGTGCACCTCCACACATCGCATTTGGCCAACCATACCTCCATCAACATAATCCCATCTTCGACATCTTCTGCTTCATCAACCCCACACATGAGACTAGCCAATGGGACCCCTACCCCCAGAAAAACACCATCCTCACAACTTCAGTGAGCGACCCTCTTTCATGTTTTGGGGTACCCATCTCTGTGTTTTGTACAAACCAAAGCCCATTATTTTATTCTTTTGGTAAGTGTACAAAGACCACAAACGATGCCCTTCGCCACTTCGCCCTCATATTTCACCTTTTCTCCCATGGCAGCAGTCCCCAATTTCCCTTGGTTGAAGTATTTCACCCCCATGCATGCACCATCATGACATTCATAGCCGGTTCACACCCGCCCTGGAAGTCCTACCAACTCCAGGGATTTTCCCTTCAGAAATAACTATGACTGCCGCCAAGTTACTCAAGTATACTTCGACCTCGGGCCACTGAATCCCCATCATCCATTTTCAGTCACCTCTCACCAAAATGCCTATATTAAACTCATCACATCGAGGTCCCCAACCCCTCAGGTCGGCGACCCATGGTTTGGTTAAGGCTTCCTTTTTGTCGACCTCGACACCTCTTTTCCAAGAAGGAAGTTGTACCTTGGATGACTCCTCCCCATGCAAAGGGGTATCCTCGGGTGGCACTATGGGAGACATCATTGTCCACAGAAGTCATCGATCCTTCTGACGTTCGACCACAGCAAAAGCTTTCATTTCACGATGGTATCGTACCTTACAACCATTGCACTTTGATCAGATCCGTCGAAGACCCGTGCCTCCATAAGCGTCTCTGACAACAATGCTTACACAGGAAGGTCCCAACCAGTACATATGCATACATGGCATAGTGATATGCCATACCAAGATTTTGAATATGGGTACCACATTCCACCTATCATCAAAGAAAAAATGCCCCTGAGGGCGTCAGCAGTCGTTGTCAACAACCACCAGCATCACTACCACAGTAGTGGCACAGACAACACATGTATCTGTCAAGTTTTTTTAATTAGTGATAGCATCACGAGCATGGGACATCCCTGCCTCGTTGAAATTTTGTAAATATTTTGTATATTTTTGTTTTCTCGCAGGGGGTCCCTTAGGCCATGGTTATCTCGGAAACAGTGCAAGGTGTTTTCAATTCCAAAATTCATGCAGACCCCTCTTTCTCTCTCTCTCTACGTACGATACATAAAAGAAACTATAATGTATTTCGGCTATACAGTTCTTCCTAGACCTCACACATTATGGGGCAAATGTTAACACTAGAAAATTGTACAATAGAAGAAGACCTCAATTAATGTCGAGCCTAAGGATTTACAGGGCAGGAACACATTATGGAATCAAGAAGTATTTAAAATCTCTAAGGTTTTGAGAAAATCAGATCTGAACTCGTCATAAATGATGAATTGTGCGCTTTATCCTTCGAGAAGAGCGCCTTCTATGCGCCTTTTGGCCCGATAAGCACGCCTTTCTGGAAATGGAAAAAATTCGCTTTCCAGGACCACACCAAGCAAAGGACAGTTACTCCTTGTGTGAAAGCCACCTAAGGACAACCACCAACGCCTCCTTAGACAACATGTGAGCACACAAAAGAATATTTGAGCACACAATGGAATCACACCTCTCCCTTGGGTCACTATCTATCATGTACCAAGGGAGGGAAGGAGGATTTGAAACTCACCTATATAAACCCACCAAGAGATGAAGAAATGGTGATCAAATTTTTATACTGTCCAAAGTTTCCCAAGAAACACCAGCATTGTGTGTAACATGGAGCTGGAGCTAAAGAGGACTCAATAGTTGGCCACCCAACATCTTAGTCCACCATAGCAGAGAGAGAGAGGGATACTGCATCAGAGTCAGAGCTTGGAAGGCAAGATCCTTGCATTGGGACCTAGAGCCATTTCCTAGGGGCCCTCTGGCAAGTGGGTAAAATTTCTTCTCTGTTTCAAATGTTTAATAAGAAGAGGCCATCGAGCCATCGTTTGCATTATTATCATTTTGAATCTCTATATAGATTCTGTATATTTGTGTTTTATTTTTTAGTTTAACCAGAGCATACTTTAGCATACTATTTCCATTAAGTTTTATTTCCATTAATAGAGATTAACATAGAGAATTTTGATAAAGGAGTTCACCCCTCCTGGGCTACATCTCCTTGGTCTAGCTTCATTGTGTGACCTTTGTATTAGCTTCAATTGTGCTAAAATTGCTGTTATAAGCTTCAAAACCTCTTGGAACCTATTCTAATGAGTTTATAATATCAAGATCTCCCAAAAATTGACTATTTGTTTGCTGAATTTGGACTCTGTATGCTCTGACAATGATCCCAACACCTAGTGGCCTTGACCTTCAAAAATATTCAAATGCAAAAACACACCTATAGATGACCTTTTCTACCTCTATAACCTACTCCATTGAGTTCATAGCATAAAAATTATACAAGAATGACTTTTACTGAGCTCAATTTGGTCGAAAATTGAGTGAGTTATGACCAAAACTACTTTTTCCCCAATTTCTCCTCCAAAACTAGAGAGACTGTGAGTTAACTTTCTAAATTTAGAAATATTTCCAAAATTGGTGCACCTCCAGAAAACCCGGCAACTTTAATTCTAGGATTAATTAATATAATGCAGTATTAGCGCGGATAATATTGGATTAACGTTAATCCATGTTTTTTGCGCTAACGACGTATTAATGTCATTAAGCCACATCTTAACCTTAATTAATCACCATTAAAAATTTTGTCAGATTGTTGGGATAAGCCCCTGGTTTCATGCTTCTAGCCACATGGGGAGGGGGTTGGCCCCCTCCAAATACCATACGTCAGGAAATTAAACTTTAAGTAGTTGTAAAGAATGTTAGGTGTAAGAAACACCATGCAGAGGAAGTGGTAAGGCATTGGTTGTATGGGCGGGAGGTCAGGGGTTTGAGCCCTGACCCCACCATAAAACTTTGCTCGGAGGTATAAAGGTCCACTGCCAAGTTGTTCGTGCTACCAGGTTTAAAGCCCTTCCAAAAATTTTTAGACTATCCTCCAGATTTAGTTAAGGGCGCCATTAGTGGTTTAAAAACTATGTAATATATTGTGTTATATATATATATATATATATATATATATATATATATATATATATATATATAATGTCTTCACCATACTAATGTCCAAATAATAATAAGAAATATTTGACCATTAGGCCAAATTCCAATCTATATAATTGAACCTTAGGGTTAGGAGGTGACCCACCAGAGAGGACACATGGCACCCTCTGGTTGGGTTTCACTCCAACCCTATAAACAAATTTCAAATTCCAACTTAGGAATAATTGAAGGTCGTTAGGCAATTTCTTTCTTCACTTAAACCATCTAGCTAATCTAAAGATGACACTTGTCACAATCTCACTAGGTGCAATCTGGAGAATATTCCTACAATGCTGACTATACCTACCACATCAACATTGTACCTGTTCTCCTCATTTTTTGCTTATTTTGGAAAATGAACAACAGACGATAAGTTAGTTATACGAACTCGGATTTTGATGAAATGAGTTGCACCAAAATCTTGGTGACGAACTCTATCCGATCATTCAGGTTTGAAGAAATTTTGAGCACTTTCAATTTTTAGCTAAAACTTGAGATTTACATCATTCCTTCCCACTAGAAGCCTTTTGGACATGTTGAGGCCTCATAAATCTATGGAAACAACAAGCGGGATAACCACCTGGTCTAGACCTTAAGGCAGTTCCTTTTCCATCTCGGATAGTGGCTCTGACTGGATATAATGGGACCAGTTTCCCAAATTTGGGTTTTTGTTTGATTCTTGGGTTTCTCTCAAAGGATTTGCATGAAGAATTACCAAAAACTAAAACAAATTTATTCTAAAATGAAAAACTTTAAATTTAAGCCTAATTTAATCTAACCCGGGATAATACTAATTTGATGCGATCTAAAATGATATCTATTCAATCTGTGATGATTAAGATCATGACAGTTTTAATAGAATTATTACTATGTAAGATGATTCTCTTGAAAAACAGTTAATCAAAAGAAAATGAGAAACTTATCGCATATGTTTGATGATCATATATAAAACAAACCAATTTCTATCTTTATATCGTACAATAGTGCAACTGATATTTCAAATAAAAACAATCAATTTCATATATAATTCATGAAAGCTGGATTCATCACTAATATTCAAAACAGAATTAGCATACATGATAATAGTACCAGATGTGTACTGCTCTGTTCATCTTATTAGCGATAACAGGCCACATTAAACTCTTCTATCAATAAGTCTTTCAAAGAATAAAAAAGTGCATCAACAGTGATAAACAAAATGATATATAACTAAAAAGGTCGTGTTCCATTACTTTATCAAGGCATTCACAAACTTACTTACAATTAAGCATTCTTTGCAAATGTTCTCAATACAATTCTGGACCCTTCTCTAAATGCATGAAAAGGGTTTAAATACTAAAGTAAGTGCAATCCAAAATTAAATTATTACAAAAATGTAGAGGAGGTCTCAAACAACCTTTCTCTAAAATATTAACTTAAACAATAATCTAGGAATTTTGAACTAACAATCTGGATTCTCCGAATCTTGCCCTTCTTTCTGAGTGTGATCACGAAGTTGAGAAATATCTATCATTGCTTTAAGATGAGCTGGCTATAATATTTGTGATTGAATATATCCCTTGAAAATAGCATTTAAGATTATTGACTGAGATATTTTTGCCGAATCTGCAAGAGACTGAAGAGTTTGATGTTGATGGTAAGGTTTGATCAGAAAATTCCAGTAATTTTCCTAACCAAACTTATTAACTTTTTATATCATTTCCTCTTGTGTATCTGCTCTCTGCCTCGACTTTATTTCTACTTCTTTTGTTCCTGAAAACACATCAGATGTGTTTTCTTTAAGACGTTCTATTTTAAACAACTGATCACATATAGACTGAATAATCTCATTTGATTTCTTGGACGTCTTGGTCGCTGCTTTCTCTGATTGATTAATTTGTGCTCTCCATTCTGTGAATAACAATTCTTTGTGAAGCTTATCTATTTGTGGTAGATTATCTTGTTTTCCTGTATCTAAAATTTGCCACTGAATGTGTTCTTCGATTTTCTTTTCAAGTCTTTCACATTCCAATTTATAAATTTCTATTTTCTAAATCTTTATCTTATTAGAATCACAATAAGAAACAATCATGGAAGCTTGGTAACAAAACATTTCTTATTCTTTCTTTAACATAGTGTTTACATCAAGTGCTTCTTTGATGAATTGTTCTAACTGTGGTTGACTCTGTAATTCAGCCATTGCTCTTTCCAGATGTGCTTTCTTTTCATTAAGCTCTGTCCGAGACTTCAATTTGAGGCTTTCAATATCTTCATGAAATTGAGTTGTGCTTATTTTGATCTTCCCAATGGACTTGGATTTCTCTTCATTTAGCAACTGTTCTATTTATTTTACTATGGCTTCCTTCTGTTTCAACAATATTCTAACCTCAGTATATTTATCAATAGTAGCGATGGCATATGCCCTTGCATATTGTGATAACTTGGTTAGATGTTCAGTGGGGTCATCTGAGGAATCCTTCCAAAGTACATCAACTGATTCATCTGTTGGTTTTGGATTTGTTTCATCAATCCTTCTTCTTTTATTCCTTTTAACCACAACTTTGTAGCTAGGACTGTAGAAAATGTCTAATGACGGTATATCTTCAATCTACAAAACTATCTGATCTGTAGGGTAGGCCGATATGATTTCTTTTTCATGCACTGCTGGAAATCTTTGTACTGGATTGACAGTCTCAACTATTTTCTGTGAAGGTTCTAGTGTTTGAAAACTTGATGTTTGATCAATATTGGGATTTTCTTTGGAATTATTTATTGCTTCAGAAAATTCTTCCCATTGTTTCATCAGATCTTTTACTTGAGATGGCTTGGATTGATCTAACATGTTATGAGTATGTTGAACTGTTTCCGAATTTGATTTTGTCCCATTGTTAATTTTTTTCTCCAGCACTTCTATCTCTTGAAGAATTTGGTCAATTTCTGAATTTTATTTCTTAGATTCAGATTCCTCATATTGATCCAAATTATTAGACTGTTGCTGTGATTGACCTAATTCATTTTTAAATATATCTTTCCTTTCATCATGTATAATAACACTTAGAGTGTGTTTTTCATCTTCAATAGTCAACAAATTTAAAGGAACCTTTTCTAGTCTTCTGTTTCTATATGCCTGAAAAGCTTCAGCATCTTCTTGACTTAATTGACTAGAAAAATATTTGGTAATATCAGAGAAAATTTTCATGCCTTAGAAGAAATCATCAAATTCATCTTCTTCCTTTACAAAAGGCTTTATTTTTAGCTCTGTGATGTAATTTTCAATAACACCATTGGGATCATATAATCTTCCTGGCATAAATGCCAATTTTAACAATTGAATCTTGGGAACCTCTTTGTATGTATCGCCAATATTAGCCAGATCAAAGGTGCCTCACTGTAGAGGGAAAGTAGGTCAAATAGCCTTTTTACCATCCTTGAAATTCTTTGTGACACCGTTGACAAGTTGATATGCTATTTCTTTTGCAAGTAATTTATCTGGAACATAGTAAGGTAAAACATGGGGAGAAGCATGACTCCCAAATACTCTAATATATGTGAAATTTTCTTCAACAAACCATCTTGATACGGGAAGAATATCTACATTGGCTTCTTCAGAAATCCTAGGATCCTTTTTGTTGAAAATCATCTGATGCATGGGTAATATGAGTCTGTAGCAGATTTTATAGAAGTGTAAGTGGAACTCGGAATCCCAGAGTTCTCTATGGTAGATATAAATCGAGGTAGGGTTTTCGGTGGTCCATTTCCAACCCATGGTAGGAAAATTAAAAGTAAAAAAAATGGCATCCATGACATAAGTAGACATATAAAACGGAGGTATTTCTCTGAGCAAAACACTTCTTTTATTCCTATATTTAGTGATATGCTTAGCTAGGTAATTGGATAAAATGTCTGCCCAATTTAGGATAGATTAATTAACGATTGCGTCAATTAGGGGAACCCAATCTCTTGAAAATATAGTACTATCAGGCTTGGCAAATATTCTACACAACATACCAGCAGAATAACAATAAGGATTAGGAATTTGTGCAATTGGGTATGTACCAGACTTATCTTGCTTAAATTTCCCTTCATTGTCCTTCCATTCATGGATGAATTTGATAAGTCCTGGATGTTTTGCTTTGAAAGTGTACACATACTTATTGTCATATTTCTGCTGTCGGGCTGGTAGATGATACATTGCTGCTAAATCCTCTGCTTTGAAAGAACCAATAATCTCTCCTCTCGAATTCTTGAAAATTATATCTTCAATGTTTAAGTGGTCAATTTCCCACTTCACCATGTCTGTATAAGAAAGAATCTTTGGTCTCGCCGCAATCCTGTGAATGTGCGAGCATGCAACGTCAAAAAGGGTTGCATCAGAGGTAGAATCAATGCCTGTAGCAGAAACTTTGTCTATTACCCTTGGTCCTTTACCTCCAAAGAGTTTGTACATTGCCTCCCATGATGAACTGCCACAGTCTTTGTTGCAGACGATGTTTGAAAATAATGAAGACATATCTGCATCTTCTGTGGATGATGTTTGAGAGATTTCCTTGCCTCTTTTTCTCATTTTGAACTTCTTCAACCAAGTACTTGATTTCTTGAGAGTGAAGCAAATTTAACATATAAGGAGTCTTATATGAGTAAATCAATCATTTAATTATAATGCACGTGAGAAGATGTCAGTCTATCAATCATCTTTCATAATTCCTAATTTAATATTTCACATGGCCTCGCACGTAAGATCTATCAATCGTTTTAAAGCCATTAAGATCTTAAATTCTATTTGATATGACACAAACTGTTCTCACACACTGAATTCATTTAATACTCAAATTGCAATCATTACTTATAATATTTCATGATATTAACCTTTAAAGGCTGAGAAATACGATCTACGCAAATCATAGATCGCAACTTTTATAGGATAGCATTTCAGTATATATTATAAGTTGCGCGCAATTCGAATTACAAAAAACTTAAAGTGGACGCGATCGTGAAAGATTTTATATTTCCTAGTTTATTTTCTTGTCGGGTTGTTAAGTCCCTATATTAAATAGTATAGACCCTTATTATGTTAGTGTAGCCCCCCTTATTTTTATTATTGTACCCCTGTAACCCCCATATTGTTATTATTGTGCCCTTACATTATTATTGTTAGGTCGGCTAGGATTACATTATGGCCCCATGGACTCCTATATAGAAAGGAGGTTTTGTAAGTGTATCATCCAAGAATTGTTCATTTATGTAATGTATTGGAGGTTTCCCCCTCGAAGTGTCTTATTTCTAAGGTGTTGATATCTCTTTTCTTCTATTTTTGGAGCTGGTTACACAACATTTGGTATCAGAGCTTTGGATTCTAGGGTTTCGCTGCTCCAAACAGGTCATTGTGGAATTTTCGCTATAACTTTTTCTCTATGAAGTTTCAGAAGCTGAAATGTTTAGGGTGCGAAGCCAAAATCTTGAGGAATATTGTATAAACATTTCAGAGTTTGGTTCGTAATATTTTCGGAAATATGATCTGTGGAAGTCAGGTCTTTTTTCAGGCTCCTAAAAAGGTCATCGTGGAATTTTCGCTATAAATATTTTTGTACGAAGTTTCAGAGTCTGAAATTCATATCGTGCGAAGCTGAAATCCTGAGGAAATTCGTCAAAAAATTTCAGAGCTTGGTTCGCAATATTTTTGGAGATATGATCTGTGGAAGGTAGTGTTTTTTCATGCTCCTGAATTTCGTCTCAAAGAGGTGATCGTGGGAAAAGTTCAATAGATATCTCTCTAGGCATTGGATTGGAGTGCCGTAAAAATTTTTCACAAGTAAACGGACTGTAGTTTCTTGGCTATCAATTTCAGATATAAAAGACAAAACAGTGACACGCGGCAAGTCGTACAAATTCGCTCTACTGAACCAGTCCAGAATTAGGTCATTGTGGAAGATTGGACACAAATTTGTCTTGGAGAATCCAAATCAGGTTAGACCTGTGGAATTTGAAAGAAGCTTTAGAGGGCTACTACAGGGCTGAATTTCAGATATCGAATATTTTTAATTACAGAGATAATTAAATTTCAATATCGAGCTCCTCAAAAGAAAGAAAAAGGTGTGTATTGTTTTTTCCGAATTGCATAAGTCTTGTTTGAAGAATCAAGTTGAATTGATTCCAAGGGCATATTGAAGAATTTTTGTTAGTAATGGGTTCTATTATGCCTCCAAAAAATAATTCCATACCCATTAATCCCTCAAAAAGCTATACTATGACGCATGAAGAGGAAGAGCTGCAGTATGAGATATCAAAATTACGGTACCAAGTGCAACAAGTTTCAATCTTACGAAGATCAATTGAAGATGAAATAGATGGTTTAAAAGCAGAAATGGAGGCTAAGTTGGATGGTTTGAAGGATCAAATAATAGAAAATATGGATGATAAATTAGTGGAAGATCACATCGAGCATCAACAACAAGTTCTCCAACTCTCAAAGGATAACCCAACTTTGGTGCAGAATCTAATGAAACAACAGGAAGATCAACATGACATCGAAATAAGCTATGAAGCAGTCATAGAGACAAGAACTCGACAAGTATGATCAATTTCAGAGTATCTCGGCAAGTGGAAGAACTTTCCTGTAGAAGATTTCACATGGGAGGATGAGAATTTTATACAGAAGCATCAAGAAATAATCAAGCGTTGAGGACAACACTTGTTTGAAGGAGAGGAGCATGTTAAGTCCCTATATTAATAGTGTAGCCCCTTATTATGTTAGTGTAGCCCCCCTTATTGTTATTATTGTACCCCTGTAACCCCCATATTGTTATTATTGTGCCCTTTCATTATTATTGTTAGGTCGGCTAGGATTACATTGTGGCCCACTAGGATTACATTATGGCCCCATGAACTCCTATATATAGAAAGGAGGTTTTGTAAATTGTATCATCCAAGAATTGTTCATTTATGTAATGTATTGGAGGTTGCCCCCTCGAAGTGGCTTATTTATAAGGTGTTGATATCTCTTTTCTTCTATTTTTGGAGCTGGTTACACAACACGGGTCCGTGTGTATCACTACTTATATCATTTGTTTCTTTAAGATTTATTGATTAAATAAAGTGTGATGTGAGAAAGGAAGAATAAAACAATGATTTTGATGTTTTTACAGGGTTTTTTAATTATTTCTTTGGAAAGGATTCGAGTGCATTTTGCAATTCGCATATTTTACGTTTTATAATTCTTTTTGAAATAAGATATGTAATCTGTGATGCGCTTTTAAGGGAAGAACAAAAAAATTTATTTTATAAGTTTTTTTATTTTTATTTTTATTTTAGGAAATTATAAAAAAAATTCTTATTTATTTCTAAAGGGTCCCTATTTAAAAAAAACAAATGGGGGGTTGTTTTATAGCACAAAAATTGGCGATTCACTTGGATGAACCAGATGTCTCTGATAAAAATTTTGAAAATTTTGAACCTTTTTGAAAATAAAATAGTGAAAGGAACGAAATTTCAAATAAATAATATCTTTGCCAAACAATAAAAATTTCTTTTATTCACTATTCATGAGAATTTTTCTATAAAGATATTAGTATAAAAATCTATATTAGTCCTTACTTAATTAAAAAGGATAAAGTAAATAACCTTTGTAGATCAGCTTTTTATAAATTTACTCTTTTTATCACAGATAGAGCCTCTGTTCCAATAGGCAATTTTAAGGTTTTGGCAGGGTTACCTTTTACCCAGCTATGATCCATCTTTCCATCTAGTATTTCTCATAATTTTCATAAGTAAGTTCTAATTTATGAAAACTTTATTTTATATATTTTTATCTGCTTAAAAGCCATTTCCTTGTCTTGGTAACCAAATAACAACAATGCCATTCACAAATAGTAATTAAACTAATCAAGCTAGCCCTTGATGAGACCCCTTGTCTTTATGATATAATACCAAGTCATTACACTGTTTTGGTAGACAATATTAGTAATGTCAGTTTAACTATTTCTTTATGAACATGGTAAACAAGATCATGATGAGACTTATTATCTTTTAAGTTTTTCTTCAAATCATATCTTTTTATTTTATTTTGAATTCCTATTGAAAATTTATAAGATTTTACGGATGGGATGAACCATAGGTCCGTTTAAGATACTGGATGATAATGTCGAGTTTTAAATTGATTTTCTGCAAGAAGGTTTCTTACTATCTAAAATGTTCTTTTCTGGAAAGATAAAAGAATATTCACGCTATATAAAAATGAGAGTTCATCAAAACAAATAATTGTTTTATTGAAATTTCATTTTTTAGAAAGATACAATCAATCTGTCTCTCTAAATATTTCGATTTTCCTTCCTTAACATTTTCATTTTTTTATAAGTGAAAAGAAAAATCAAAAGAAAGTTATCTGAGATTTGTTTTGAAAGGCCAACTATCAGTACTAAGAAAGCTTTTGTTTTTCCAAGAAAAAACAAAATATTTGAATATACAAGGATAGAAGGGATTACCTCCTATGAGAAATATTTTTTCAAAATTTTCCCATTAACAAGCAAAGAATCCTTTTTGCCTGATAAATCTTGTAACAGAAATGTTGATGGGTCTATTTCTTCAATTATTTGAAATGGACCTAGCCAGAGTTTTTGAAACTTTGTGTGTTTACCCTTTTCCTCGTGCAATTTGTTCCACTTCAATACCAAATCACCAATTTGAAAATTCTTTGGACTGAAAGAAGTTGAATCAAATGAAGCTTGTTTGGCTTGGATGGGTATGATTTTTTTTGGCTTTTTCTATTTCTTCTTCCAACTTAAGAATTTGATCTTGTCTAAGTTGAAGGGAAGAGTAAGGATTTTCATCAATAAAATGCACTAAAGCAAATGATGGTATCATTATGTTTGTGGGTAGAATTTCTTCTTTCCCATAAACTAACACAAATGGAGAAGTACCTATTGAAGCTTTGTGGGTGATTCTATTTGCCCAAGGAGCAGATAATAGTGCTTTGTGATAATTTTTATGATTTTTTTCTATAGTTCGTTTGATGATTCTAATAAGGTTTTTATTTGTAGATTCAAATAATCCATTACCTTATGGGTAATAGTTAGCTGAGTTATATCATGGCATTTCTAGAAAAGTAATATGCATTATCAAATATCAAAGCTGATGGGAGACCAAACCTGGTGATTATGGACTAATCAATAAAATCTGTAATACGTTGTGTATTAACCACCTTTAATGGAATAGCTTCTACCCATTTTGTGAATTAATCAGTTGCATTTAGAATATACCTGTGTTGTTTAGAAGAGTTAGGAGTTATTTCATCTATAATATCTAACCCCCATTGTTCAAATGGTTGTTGGATATTTACTGGCTGTAATGGAAATGCTGCTTTCCTTTCTCTTCCTACTGTAGTTTGACATACTTTAAATTTTATCACATATTCATGTGCATATTTAAACATAGTTAGCCAATAATAACCAGCATGCAGTATTTTATGAGCTGTGGTGTTTCCTCCGAAATGACCTCTAGCTGGTCCATCATGTAATACCTGCATTACTTTTTCAGCTTCAGTTTTTTCTAAACATCTCAATAATAAAGAATCATAATTCCTACTAAATAAAACATCATCTATGAGTTGATATTGATTTGCTTTAAATATTACAGCATGCTTTTTTGTATATATGAGATATAATGGAGCATATCCATTTTTCAAGAAAAATTTCATATCAACATATTGTGATTGAGAATCGTTTAAGCTTACCTCGGATAGTTGTATTTCATTTGATTGATCTTCTTCTGTTGGTAAATGAGAGGCTCCGATTAGCATCCTACAAAAACCTTGTCCTTTAACAATTTTAGACGGATGTATCTCTACATCATATTCTTGAAGTGTGGTAACCCAATTTGCTCTCTTCTCTCCTACTTCCCATTGAACTAATAATTACCTTACTGCTGAGTAAGGTATTATTATTTTAGTATGTGTTTTTAGGAGAAAAGGTATGTAATGTTTCAAAGCTTTAAACATAGCATAAGCTTGTTTTTCCACAGTTGAATAATTTAACTCAGCACCTTGAAGGTTAGAACTAAAAAATGCAATCGGTGCTTCAATGTTTTGATCATTTAACTGTGTCAAAACTGTTGTGTATGATGTATCAGAATAAAATGTATATAATACAAATGTTTTAAGAAAATCAGGAGTTGTTAAGGAGGGAGCTTCAATAATGGCTATTTTGATCAACTTAAAATAATTTCTCTCTTCTTTTCCCCATTTAAAAATTGATTTTTTCTTAATCATTGATTGTAGGGTAAGATGATTTGGGAAAAATCTAGAACAAACCTTTTTACAAAATTAATTTGTCCTAAAAATGATTGCATCGTTTTTTAATTGTGGTAGAGGAATATTTTCAATTTCTTGAATCCTATTAGGATCAATATGGATTACTTTTATAGAAACAATGAACCCCAATAATTTACCTTCTGATAAGGAGAAATAACATTTTTTAGGATTCAAGGAAATAACGTATTTTCTACATCTTTCAAAAATGTTTTTTAGGTGATTAATGTGATTATTTATATGCTTAGAGTAAACAGTAATGTCATCTAAGTATATAACAACTGAGCTATTGATTAGTCCTTTGAAAGCTATATCCATAGCACGTTGAAATGTAGCACCAACATTAATCAGTCCAAAAGGCATTTTTTGATATGTGTATGTTCCCCACTTTGTTCTAAAAGTTGTTTTTAATCTATCATCAGGATGTACCATGATCTGATTGTACCCTGAAAATCCGTCGAGAAAAGACTTCAATTCAGATCCTACCACTAATTGTAATATCTGTTCCATGGTGGGTAAGGGAAAATTATCTTTCTGACAGGCTTTATTTAAATTTCTAAATTATATGCAAATCCTAATGTCTCCATTATTTTTCCTAAATGGAATCATGTTTGACACCCATTTCGAATGTCTAACAGGAAAAATGACTTTGGCTTTGAGCATTTTATTTAATTCAGATTTAATTTGGCTTTCTAAATTTGGATGATTTTTTCTAAGTTTTTGTTGAACAGGCTTATCATCTGAGATCATAGGTATAATATGATGAATTATGGAAGTATCATATGTCTTAATATCTGAATAATCCCATGCAAATATATCTTTATATGTTTTCAAAAATTTAATGAATGACATCCTTTCTTCAGGTTTTAAACCAAGACCTAAGTTGATGTTTTAAGGCTTTTCTGGTGTACCAAGATTAATCAATTCAAAATTTAAAGTATAACTTTGAGTTTTTGAATTGGTTAAATTCTTAAACCTATCTTTAAAATCATAGAGATCTTCCATTTTGACTACATATTTGGGAATTGAATTAGTACTTGGTTTATCTTCAATCTGTAAATTATGTTCATGTTCATCTATGATCTGACCTTCATAAGCTCTGTTTGATGTAAGAAAGTCTGCTATATCTACATAATTATTAAATAATCTCCAATTTGTTACAATGTTAGGAATGTAAGGCCTAAAAATTAACTCAATTGAAAATCTATCTGGGCTAAATTCTTTAGATGGTATGAGTCTAGATGCTACATTAGCAAGTAAATCAGCACTTGCATTTTGTAATCCAGGAACTGTGGAGATATTGAATGCAGTAAAATGGGAAGTAAGATTTTGAGCTAAAGTTTGATAATGTTTTAAATGTCCCAAAATACAATGAATCATATTTCTAACTTGTCTAACAATTATTTCAGAATCTCCGTATACTTGCAAATATTTAACATTCAATCATATAACTTTATATAGACCTTGTATCAATGCTTCATATTCAACAGTATTATTTGTACACTGGAACTCGAGTCTACAAGCTAGCATTGTTTTCTCTCCATGTGGATCGATTAAAATGCAACCTGCTCCTGCACCATCTTCTAATTTTGAACCATCAAAGTATAGAGTCCAAAACAAAGACTGTTTTGGAATTTGATTACTAAGATTAACACATCTAGAATTGTATGTTTGAGAAAAGTTTTCAATTTGAGAAATAGCTATGTTTATTGAAAAAGGTGAAACCTGAGCATTGAATGATCCAATAAACGATTCAGCTGAATAATTTCCTATGATATTATTGGTGAAGGCTACAAGTTCATTTGCTTCTTCTAGTTCAGCGACTGTATGTTTCATGAATTTTTCATGTTCAATTATGATTTGATTTGGTTTCCAATTGTATGGTAACCACATGTGTGACCAATCGGTAGAAAAATATCCATGTAAATTTTCAGACCAATCCCTGCTTAGAATAATACCATAAAATTCAGGGACGTCTGCGACCAAAATATCAATTACTTGCAATACCTTTGGATTGGAAGATAACCTAATAGATACTGACAAAATTTACCCAATAACTTCAACTCTTGTTCTATCTAATTGAAGTATATGTACATCTAAATTTTGAGGAGTGATATTCAATTTTGTACATATTGTTCTTGGCATAATGTTTGAAGAAGCTCCTGAATCAATAAGACAATTATGAACATTTTTGTTGAAAATCTCATAATGTTGAACCCTTGGTTAAACTGAGAGGGGGGGTGAATCAGTTTAATGCAGTCATGGTCTTGTAAAATTTTCTTTTACACTTATTTACATCTTCAATTCGTGATCAAGTTAATATACAATGGAACAAAAATATTAATAAGTGAGTAGCAGGTATTAAGCAGATCAAATACAGAATATCAAAACATAGTCATCATGCACATAGACAACAAATATAAGTGGAAACCCATAAGGGAGAAAACCACATCTTATTATTGTTGTGATGCAAAGGAAAGCTCCAAATCCCTCTCACCACTGATTTTCTGTAGGCTCCAACCTACAGGAGGCTACTACCTCAATTCTGCAAGCTACAACTTGCAAGGAAGCTCCAACTCTCATCTATTTTCTGCAGGCTACAACCTACAGGAGGCTCCTACCTCAGCCAGCTACAACTGGACATCTATTAAGCTACAAATTGATATGGAAGCACCAAATTCCTCACTGTACAATAAAATCATATGCTGATTTACCTAGATTTTAGCTCTATTTTTCTCCTTCTTTACTACTGTCCTTCCAGCCTTCAAATTTTCTTTATATCATCTCTGGATCTTCACAACTCCTCTCTCTGCTCCTTCTTCTTCTTACACTCTCTAACTTCTCTATGCATACCGATATTACATGTTTTATATAGATAGCTTTATGATTGTTTGCATTCTACAGGGAATATGAAGTGAACAGGAATGACTCTTTTCCTTCCACCATCTCATTTTCTCGCTCATCATTTCAAGAGGTTACAACACTATCTACTCATTTCAGAATTAAATTGGAGTTTTTATTTGCCTATGAAGACTTGCGTTTGCATCACATACAATAAAATAATTAAATCATTTAAATTTACAGTTGCAACAAATAAATCTCACTCAACCCTTTTAGCTCTTGGTTCGTCGTATATTTGTCCTTTTTGCTGCTGTCACTGTCTTTTCAGTTTCTGCAGTTTCATCATATCAGTTCTTCCCGAGCGCATTTTTCCTTACTCAACCCAGCTGGCACGTTTTCAACAGTGCCACCAAATCTCCTTTTGCCCGACTCTGCCTCTTCTGCTTGTGCCCACAACATTAAAATTTTTCTTCAAAAACCATTGTTTCCGCATCAACCATTGTTTTTCACGAGTGTCAGGTCTTATTACTTTCCCGAGTCTTTTTTGCTGCTATATTCTAGCTCTGCTTCTTCCGTTTCCTGTGTCTTTTGAGCTGCGTTCACTCAAAATTATCTTGTAAATGTTCATTATGCATATCCACATGCACATCATCCTTTCATCGATCGAACGATCATCGCACTCCGCCTCTTTTAACTTCCTAATCCGACAGAATTCGCACACCAAGTTTCATGTTATTTAATTGTTCCCAACCTACGCGAAATGGGTGGTTTTAGAATGCCACGCGTCGCCCTCTTAGCGCTATCGCGTTCATTTCACCTTTTACCACTTATCCTCCAAAAGCGGTGCCAAACAAAAACTTACCAGTTTTCTAATCCTGCCTTCACTATTCCGCGGATTTGAAAATATATTCCACTATATTTTAAGATTGTATTTAAATATACTCGCTCTATCACTATATATGCCTTTAATACATAATACCCTTGTAAATTTTTCATTTCCGCCAATCTTGCATATTTATCGATGCCCAAATTAGCACTTCTAATCTGCATCGTAGATCTCTACTCTGTGATCCAACGATTATCGCTTCATCGCGACTTACCTTTCTTCTTAACTCACAGCCGCAACTGCATAACACTATTCTGCATGGGATCAGGTCCTTTTTCATGTTTCTAGGTCTTTCCTTTGTAACCCGATTCGACCTCTGCTTCCATGGTTTTCTTCAAAATAACACATAGCGCCAGACTTGAAATACTTCAAATTTTAACTTCGAACTGTATCGCGTCCGATATCATATCGTATTTCGAAATATCAAGGTTTTACGTTATACTCCCCTTTTTCACCTCCTATGTGATTTAACACTGGAGAGGCTTTACATCCGGATTTGAAATCCTTTGAATAATAGTTCTGAGATGCATCGCATCCAACCCCTTTATCGCACTTCAGCGTTTATGAGTGCTATCTCTTCTGAGTTTTGTGATCTGCGATATGCGATGAACTTCACATCACCAATTTGCATCGCCACTTTGCATCGCCACTTCGCATCGCCAATTCGCATCGCCACTTCACGATATGTGATGAACTTCGCATCGCCGATGTGCGATATTGTGCCGTGTCACCACGTTTACCTTCGCATCGCCACATCACATCACAACTTTGCTCATCCATCTAGTGGCTATCGCATTCACTTGCGATGTCCGATATGTGATTAGGTCCCACTTGATTGCGATATTTCTCCTACCTCGATTGCGATTTAATCTCTACCGTCAATCTCCCTTAATTCTCATCCATTGATTGCACTGGTCCATGACTGTACTTTTTGGATTTAGGAAAGCGGGTCCCAGTTCACAGCACTGCAGAGGCACTCCTCAGTACGGAATGATCATCGGGCTTGTGCTACCGCAATGAATGACACCCATTGATCTGCAGTCAACACTCGGTGGGCAGGTCAACTGCAGAGGCACACCCTTGGGTTAACCATCGGGTTGTTTGTGCCCCCGCAGTACCATTGATCCCAGATCAATGTTAACCACGCTCATAAGATGTGCACGAGGTTTAGCCTTTGCTGCCTCTGCTGCACGCCTCTACCTTCGCTGTTATACTGCCCTCGCTGCCTCTGCTACCTTCACTATCACTGGTAATTCTAGTGCTACTCCTTCCTACTCCTTTGCCATCCATGACAATATTTCCAACACATAAGTCAAAATTAAAGGAGAAGTGTGAGAAATAGATCTATCACCAATTAAAACAAGATCATTGGGATTTACTTTGTTTGCAAACGATGGAGGTTTTCCAATATCTTTAGAATCTTGTGTTGTAACTGGTGGTTGTATAGGTTCTATGGGGATTGCCTTGAGTTCTCTAAGAAAAATTTTCTACTGTTGTTTGAGTTTGGTCATTTCGTGTACGAAATATTTTCTTTAGTATTTTTCATATCTTCAACTATATTATATTCCACTGTATCTGAAACTATCAAAGTTTTAGAAGTTGTATTAGGATCTGGTGGAATAGAATCTGTCTGAAATTTTTTAGATTTTCTAACTATTGTTTTCTCCTTAGTGGGGAGAGATTTTTGTTTTTGATTTATAGTTGAATCAGAAGAAGATTTACTTCTTGTAGACACAGGCATAGCTTGACTTTCTTCCTCTGTGGGAAGAATGAAATCCTATAAACCATTTAATTCAACTTCTTCCTCAGATTCTAGCTCTTTTCAGATGCTGAGGGATCTTCAGTATCTTGATCGGATTCAACATTCGAAATTACTTTTGGAGGTTGAGATGTTGAAGAAGGATTTTTCTTAAATGGGCGAAATGATTTTTTAGGGGTTGAGGTTTCAGCAACCTGTTTCTTTATTTCAATAATATCATTTGACATAGTCTTTAATTCTTTTTAAAGACCTTCAAGATCAAATGGATCTTTCGAGACCTTATTTTTTGAATCTTGACTAAATTTCACTTTCTTGGATTTCTTGTCTTCTATCTCTGAACGTTTTTCTAATGCTAAGATTCTTTTCTCTACGGCAAGAGATTCTTTCATGTTCTCTAAAAGGGTAGCTTTACCATATCTATCTACAAAAATAACTACATTAGAAGGCAAAGAAGAAATATACCATTCTATTTGTACATCAACAGTAGGTTTGGAAGAAGTTGGAATTTTGTTTAATAACTTGTTAAATCTAGAGTTGAAATCTTTGATCCTTTCCCCTGAATTTGTTTTAAGATTGGAAAGAGCATTGATTATGGATGCAATATTTCTATCATATCCAAATTTTGTAAGGAAAACTTGCTCAAAAGTTTCTCAATCGGTAATAGATCCTGCTGGAAGTGAAAAGTACCAGGATCTTGCAGATCCTTGTAAAGTATAAGGAAACAATCTAACTACAATATCTTCATGAGAAACTCCATTTAGATTCATGGCTAACATAAAATTATTGATATGTTCTTTGGCAGGAAGACCATCATCTGGATTATATTTAGGTAACCATTTTTCTAGATGATCCGGAAGAGGATTTGGATTGGCTATTAATACAACACCAGGATTCATCCAAGGTCAATTAGCCATAATTGGATTTGAAGTTTGTGAAGATATAGAAGTAGATCCAGAAGTAGGAGGAATGAATGAAGAACTTAAAACTGGACCAATACTACTTCTAATAGCACTGATTTTTTGAGTAGATGAAATGGAAGACTGAGAAGATGCAGATTGAATAAGAGGATGTGAAGAAGTAACTGAAGGGAAATTTGATGTGACTTCACTTGCATCTGACTTAGATATGGATATAGAAACTTTTTTGTGAAATGATTCGATTGGAAATTCAAAAGGTGGAATTCCAAGTTTCTCACTTTTAGATCTAGTTAATATACCAGTTTCTCTAAATAGAGAAGTAACACTTTCCTCAAAATCTTCTCGGTTAACAAGATTTTCAGCAGAAATAGATATTCCTTCTAATTTCTAAATTAAAGACTAAAATTTGGGAGACTCGGGAGCAGGGAAAATTTTAAGGATGGAAAATTATTTTGAAGTTTAAAAAATTGGCGAATCTCACTAGTACCTAATATGCAAACTATAAAATTTTTATTGATGTATTTGTAAAATTATTCAAATTTATAATGATATTATATATATTGTCTATATAATATTGTGATTTTTAAGGTAAAATAATTTTATATTGTAAAATTTGGGTGAATCATTTTTATAAAAAGATGGGAATTGGTGAATCTTATTTTTTGGAAAAACCATGGAAAATTAGCCCACCTGCGAATATTAGCCCCTAAAATTTTCCATGCTCGGGAGTGAATTATGAGGCAGATGACTGTCAAGATACTTCAAGAGATTATAGAAAGGTTTCTACTATTTCTAATTTCTGAGTTGGTGATCTAGAATGTGATCGGGAAGTTGTAGAATGCTTTTGGGGAGATTGACTCTTATGAGGGATTCTAGTTTGAGGTTTAGACTTATATGTCATTCATAGTTGCCCTCCTTCTAGCGCCAAAATTTTTTAGGCCTCAGAAATCTTTGGCAACAACAAGGGGGATAACCACCCGATCCGGACCTTAAGATAGTTCCTTTTCTTTTTGGGATAGTGGCTCCGAATGGATATAATGGGGCCATTTTCCCAGATTTGGGTTTTTGTTTGATTGTTGGGTTTCTCTCAAAGGATTTGCATGAAGAGTTACTAAAAACTAAAACAAATTTATCCTAAAATGAAAAACTTTGAATTTAAGCCTAATTTAATCTAACCTGGGATAATACTAATTTGATGCGATCTAAAATGATATCTATTCAATCTGTGATGATTAATATCATCACAAATTTAATAGAATTATTACTTTGTAATATGATTCTCTTGAAAAATAGTTAATCAAAAGAAAATGAGAAACATATCGCATATATTTGATGATCATATATAAAACAAACCAATTTCTATATTTATATCGTACAATAGTGAAATTGATGTTTCAGATAAAAACAATCAATTTCATATATAATTCATGAAAGCTGGATTCATCACTAATATTCAAAACAGAATTAGCATACATGATAATAGTGCCAGATGTGCACTGCTCTGTTCATCTGATCAACGATAATAGGCCACATTCAACTCTTATATCAATAAGTCTTTCAAAGAATACAAAAGTGCATCAACAGTGATCAACAAAATGATATATAATTGAAAAGGTCGTGTTCCATTACTTTATCAAGGCATTCACAAACTTACTTACAATTAAGCATTCTTTGCAAATGTTCTCAATAAAATTCTGGACCCTTCTCTAAATGCATGAGAAGGGTTTAAATACTAAAGTAACTACAAAATAAAATAAAATTATTACAAAAATGTAGAGGAGGTTTCAAACAACCTTTCTCTAAAAACTTAACTTAAACAATAATCTAGGAATTTTGAACTAACAATCCTGATTCTGCGAATCTCGCCCTTCTTTCTGAGTGTGATCACGAAGTTGAAAAATATCTAGCATTGCTTTAAGCTGAGCTAGCTACGATATTCGTGATCGAATCTGTCCCTTGAAAATAGCATTTGAGATTATTGACTGAGATCTTTTTGCCGAATCTGTAAGAGACCTAAGAGTTTGATGTTAATGGTAAGGTTTGATAAGAAAATTCCAGTAATTTTCCTAATCAAACTTATTAACTTTTTTGATAATTTCCTCTTGTGTATCTACTCTCTGTCTCCACTTTCTTTCTACTTCTTTTGTTCTTGGAAAAACATCAGACATGTTTTCTTTAAGAAGTTCTGTTTTAAACAATTGATCACATATAGACTGAATAATCTCATTTGATTTCTTGGACGTCTTGGTAGTTGCTTTCTCTGCTTGATTAATTTGTGCTCTCCATTCTGCGAATCACAATTTTTTGTGAAGCTTACCTATTTGTGGTAGATTATCTTATTTTCCTTTATTTGAAATTTGCCACTGAATGTGTTCTTCGATTTTATTTTCAAGTCTTTCACATTCCAGTTTCTAAATTGCTATTTTCTGAATCATTATCTTATTGGAATCACAATAAGAATCAGTCATAGAAGCTTGGTGACAAAAAAATTCTCGTTCTTTCTTTAACATAGTGTTTACATCAAGTGCTTCTTTGATGAATTGTTCTAACTGTGGCTGACTCTGTAATTCAGCCATTGATCTTTCCAGATGTGCTTCCTTTTCATTAAGCTCTTTCTGAGACTTCAATTTGAGGCTTTCAACATCTTCATAAAATTTCTCTATGCTTATTTTGATCTGCTCAATGGACTTGGCTTTCTCTTCATTTAGCAACTGTTCTAATTCTTGTACTTTGGCTTCCTTTTGTTTCAACAATATTCTAGCCTCAGTAGCTTTATCAACAGTAGCGGTGGCATATGCCCCTGTATATTGTGATAACTTGGTTAGATGTTCAGTGGGGTCATCTGAGGAATCCTTCCAAAGTACATCAACTGATTCATCTGTTGGTTTTGGAGTTGTTTCATCAATCCTTCTTCTACTATTCCCTTTAACCACAAATTTGTAGCTAGGACTGTAGAAAATGCCTAATGACGAAATATATTCAATCTATAGAACTATCTGATATGTGGGGTAGGCCGGTATGATTTCTTTGTCATGCATTGCTGGAACTATTTGTAGCGGATTGACAGTCTCAACTATTTTCTGTGAAGGTTCTGGTGTTTGAAAACTTGATGTTTGATCAATATTGGGATTTTCTTTGGGAGTATTTATTGCTTCAGAAAATTCTTCCCATTCATTCATCATATTTTTTACTTGAGACGGCTTGGATTGGTCTAACATGCTATGAGTATGTTGAACTATTTCCGAATTTGATTTTGTCCCATTGTTCTTTGTTTTCTCCAACACTTCTATCTCTTGAAGAATTTGGTCAATTTCTGAATTTGCTTTCTTAGATTCGGATTCCTCAGATTGATCCGAATTATTAGACTGTTGTTGTGATTGACCTGATTCATTTTCAAATATATCTTTAATTTCATCATCTACTCTAACACTTGGAGTGTGTTTTTCATCTTCAATAGTCAAGAAATTCAAAGGAACCTTTTCTAGTCTCTTGTTACTATATGCTTGAAAAGCTTCAACATCTTCTTGACTTAATTGACTAGAAATTTATTTGGTAATATTAGAGAAATTTTCCATGCCTTGGAAGGAATCATCAAATTCATCTTCTTCCTTTACAAAAGGATTCATTTTTAGCTCTGCGATGTAATTTTTAATCACATCATTGGGATCATATAATCTTCCTGGCATAAATGCCAATTTCAACAACTGAATCTTCGGAACATCTTTGTATGTATGGCCAATATTAGCCAGAGAAAAGGTGCCGCATTATAGAGGGAAACTAGGTCAAATAGCCTTTTTACCATCCTTTAACTACTTTGTGACACCGTTGATAAGCTGATATGCTATTTTTTTTGCAAGTAATTTATCTGGAACATAGTAAAGTAAAACATGGGGAGAAGCATGACTCCCAAATACTCTGATATATGTGAAATTTTCTTCAGAAAACCATCTTGCTATGGGAAGAATATCTACATTGGCTTCTTCAGAAACCCTAGGAGCCTTTTTGTTGAAAATCATCTAATGCATGGGTAATATGACTCCGTAGCAGATTTTAAAAAAGTGTAAGTGGAACTCGGAATCCCAGAGTTCTCTATGGTAAATATGAATCAGGGTAGGGTTTTCGGTGGTCCATTTCCACCCCATGGTAGGAAAATTAGAAGTAAAACAAATGGCATCCATGACATAAGCAGACATATAAAACAGAGGTATTTCTCTGAGAGAAACACTTCTTTTGTTCCTATATTCAGTGATATGCTTGGCTAGGTAATTGGACAGAATGTCTGCCAAATTTAGGATAGATGAATTGACGATTACGTCAATTAGGGGAACCCAATCTCTTGAAAATCTAGTACTATTAGGCTTGGCAAATATTCTACACAACATACTAGCGGCATCACAATAAGGATTAGGAATTTGTGCAATTGGGTACGTACCAGACTTATCTTGCTTCAATTTCCCTTCATTTTCCTTCCATTCATGGATGACTTTGATAAGATATAGATGTTCTTCTTTGAAAGTCCGCACATACTTATTGTCGTATTTCTGCTGCAGGGTTGATAGATGATACATTGCTGCTAAATCCTCTGCTTTGAAAGAATCCATAATCTCTCCTCTCAAATTCTTGAAAATTATATCTTCAATGTTTAAGTGGTTAATTTCCCACTTAACCATGTTTGTATAAGGAAGAATCTTTGTTCTCGCCGCTATCCTGTGAATGTGCAAGCATGCAACGTCAAAAAGGGTTGCATCAGAGGTAGAATCAGTGCCTGTAGCAGAAAATTTTTCTATCACCCTTGGTCCTTCATCTTCGAAGAGTTTTTATATTCCCTCCCATGATGAACTACCATAATATTTGTTGTAGACGGTGTCTGAAAATAATGAAGGAATATCTGCGTCTACTATGGATGATGTTTGAGAGATTTCCTTTCAATATACTCAAAGGCTACAAAATGCGATCTGCGCAAATCGTAGATCACAACTTTTATAGGATAGCATTTGAGTATATATTATAAGTTGCGCGCAGTGCAAATTGCGAAAAACTTAAAGTGGACACTATCACGAAAGATTTTATATTTCCTAGTTTATTTGCTTGTTGGGTCTACGGATATCGCAACTTATATCATTTTTTTCTTAAGGCTTTATTGATTAAATAAAGTGCGATGCTGTTGCACAGCAATTTGTCACCATCCCTGCCATTCCCCATCCCGCACATTGGATGGCTCATTCCGTGACCTGTGAGCAGAGACAAGACTTGAAAATACTTTCATGACATCCCTCTGAACATGAGCTTTCATTGCCCTGAAGACATCTCCTTGTGAAAAACCCTAAAAACACCTCTTTTTGCATTGGTGCAGGCAGCCAGTTCAGTACCCACGCCAATGGGGGAAATCCTTCAAAGAGGGCACGCCAATTGGCGCTCTGTCCCAGAGTCGCACTCGCGCTAGCCAATTTAAGCAGTGTTTTAAAAAAATAAATGGCAGAAGTTTTGTCCTAACAAATTCCTGGACTGCTATCTATCTTGAGGTGGGAGGTTTGGCTACGGATCTCCATAGAGAGGAAGTGGTTTGCCACCTCTTATGGAAGCTTCCTTTATGATAGGGCCAATCCCATGATTATAGGGATCCCAACTCCCCTTCCTCCATCTATAAAAGCTTGCTCATCTCCATTGCAAGCTAGTCTTCAAGTTCCTAAATTTCCAAGAGCCTTATGCTGCAAGAGCCTTGATTATTCCCTTAAGGCCAAACTCAAGCAAGGAGACTATTGTCAAGATCCGAAGAGAGAGGTTTGTCCCATCCTTGACAGGCTTTTCAAGACGTGTTCTGCTGGAGACCCTCCGAACGATAATTCAGCGTCAGAACTTGGTTGTAATTTTCCTTTGATTGATTAATAATAAACGACTATCGGTTATGGTTCCACTCTTGTTGTTGTTTATAATGATGAGTTATGTCCTTTCTGACTGTAATATAGTTGCATCTACTGGATTTTACGCTTGCGTTTGTTTTGTTTCTCGCATGTGCAGGTGTCCATCACGGAGATCGTGGGGATCGTGATCTGCCAGGGGTAAGGAATGGGAGCGCTACCTCTTCTACAAACAACAACGTTGGATTCCAGGTAGGCCTTCATCGCTAGTTGGTTTATTTGCAATTAGGAACCTGCACTATAGTGTGAACGATTGTTGCTAGACCTGGTCTAGGCTAGTAGGGATCGCCTCTGTCCGCAGAGGGGATTTACCTCCACAACAAATTGGCGACTTCGCTGGGGATCGTTAGCTTGTTGTCGTTTGTTTTGTAAGCTACATACAGAGCCTAAAGTTGGCCAGATAGCCTTCGAAACGCTTTTGCTCTGCAATTGCGAAGTAGATCAAAGCTACTTCTTTCAATCTCCGGTTTAGTTTGCAAACTGAACATTTGGAGTACTGTCTTGTCTCTTCGGTTGATTCTTGATTCTGCTTGCTTGATCAGCTCTTTTGAGCTGGTTCTTTCTGTGAATTTGGGTTTTTGAAAACTCCATGCATCACTGGTCTGATCTTGGATTGCTTATTTTTTATTTTTGCGTAGAAAACTTGACTGGCACATTTTTTAGCATGACAGTCACGCCAATTGGCGCTAGTTGTCAATGTATTACCCGTGCCAATTCTGATATGGCACTAGTTTCAGCCTGACAGTCGCGCCAGTGCTGGGGACTGCTAGGGTTTGCTTGATTTTGAGCTTTCTGAGCCTGATCTCTGATTTTGGTTTCATCTTTTTGACTACTTGAGTGTTTTGGAGCCTTACTTGACTGACTGTTACCTTCGTCCTTTGGTTGTTTTCCCATTTCCATCGATTTTGCATTCTAGCCCTAGGTCATCTAGGTGCTATCGTGTGTCGAGCCCTCCTTGGGAGTTTTCAGTTTCTATCGGTTCAGTCGACCTTGTGTTTGCTTCTTTGCATTCGTTTGGTGCTTTTCTATCATGTCATTGTGTTGTTTGAGTGATTTTTCCCTTTTCCATTCAAATTCCTCCTTGTCTCGTTTGGGCCTAGATTACACGGCTCATTTGGTGTCTTTGGGATTTTTCTTGGTTTTGAAGGACTGTTGGTCGATTTGAGATCTGATTGTGCTTGTTATTGAGTGAAACGTGCCTGTTTTTTCTCTCTTATCACCATTTCTCAAATTGCTTTCCATTAGTTTTCATTTTGTTTAGTGCATTTTTCTCATAAACATTGAAAATAAAAAAAATTCTCTTTTGCTTTTCATTTGTTAATGTAAATTAGATCTTTTCGGTGTTATTAGTGATTGGTAACCTTGAACGAAAATCTTTTTAGTTTTCATTAGCTGCATTAGAGACATCATTGGTTGTTTTCTGTTCATTTCGTTATTGTGTGAAAAGCTCTCAACTCTCTCATAAATAGCTTTCATCGAATGAAATGATATACTGTGGCATATAGAGTGCATTTAGGAGATTTCGAGACATTACATTCGCTAGGGCCTGAAAACTGAAACGTAATTGAAGATAAACCTTAAAATTTACTCAATTTACACTAAGGCAGCATTGAAATCTAACGAAACACATTTAGAGGTCTAGGCTAGAGACGTGTTCCAGCGTCTTAAAACCTAGTAGCTGTCGTTCGCCTCTTGGATTTAGACAGCGCCAGTACGGACTTGTGCTCCCCGTACTGTCGCGTATATAAAGGGAGACCCCACTAGGTTTCAATCCTTTATCCATAGGAAGCTGAGTCTGCCACCCTATACCCGTGATACACCAGACACAGCGTTCGGGGAGATTTCCTGCACGTACGGAAAGTCCTTGGTTGATTTCTCTTTCATTTTGAAACCAAGGTGTATATTGTAGTTCATGGTTATTTGGTACACCCTTTTGCCTAGTATTCCTAAGTAGTCATTTGATCTTTTCTGACTCTTTAAATTTGAAAGGATCACCAAGCACTCGTCCTTTCACGCTTGCTTCAAAACTGAAAGAGATAGAGTCACCTTTTATCCGTTTCTCGACTCTTAAAACATGAAACGGTGAAGTTTCCTATTTTTCAATGTGGTAAAAATTAATCACCCACGATCACACGCCCTGTTAGATTTTGCTTGTTGGCCGTTTGATTGTGTGTCTTGACTCTTTTTCAGCCCGTGTGTGTGTTTGATATTTTTCTCTTATCGTTGCTACCACAGTGGCGAAACCCTCGGTTTTGTCTACTGGTAGTCCTTATACGGACGATTCATCAGAGGCTTCTCAACCCTCTGTTGAACCTCAACAGCCCATTGTTTCCGAGTTTCTTGACGGGGGACTGGTTCTTGCTGAGCAACCCTTTGGGGGACCAGTTGAGTTCAATTGGCCCTTTTCCGACCCTTGGTTTGAGTTAGGAGTAGGGGTAGATTTCCTTTCTCTTACATCGGGTTCGCCTTTTATAGCTGTTGTTTTTCCTCCTAGTCCTCGCAGTCTATTACGAGATCTAGCGGTAGGCTCAATCATGAGTGAATCCAGTAAGGAAATCCCCACATCCGGTGAGGATTACCAGTTATTTCCTCGGAGATTATTTCCAAGAGACAACCCCGAATCAGCTGTTATGTCATCACCCGGTCCTTCATTATCAGCAGGGTATAGATCCTTGGGTCAGATTATTACCGCCACGGCCTCTATGGGGGTGTCAGCTCCTTCAACGAGGCCGGTGGTTCCTTCATTGGGGATGTCTCCTCAGACTCCCGTCACCTCTGTACCCGTTCGGCCCACTGTCTGTGTGGCCGCATCTGCACTCGCTGTCACGGCACCCTCTGTGAGGGCTATGCCACCTCCTGAAGACGTTTACATAGCGACTGTTATGCCAGAGAACATCTCTCCAGAGGAGTATCGGTTATCCTTACAACAACCGAACCCCGAGGTCATTCCATCCTCCCAAGATCCAAACCGCTCTTATTTTTCGCATTATGCACAGGATGGTACACCCGTGTATGATTTTCCAAATCAATACGATGAGCACGGGAACATTTTACGTTTACCCGCTCCAGAGGCTCACCTCCATGCTCAAGGTTTACCTTATAACCAGGCTTATAACCCGCAAGGGCAACCTTTCCAAGGCCAACCTTCGGGCCAACCTGGCTATCCTTATGACCCACAGGGGCAGCCTGTGCAAGGCTATCCTGCGAGTTAGCAAGGGCCATCGTACGGCCCGCAAGGACAGTACTACAACCCTTCTGGTCAACCTGTGCAGCCTCAGCTGGGGTACCAACCGGGGCCGGTATATGGTTCTGGGGGGCAAGTCCAACCTTCCCAACCCGTGCAACCTCAGTATCCTGTCAATCCAAACGTTGCACACCAGCCAGGACCATCTTATGGTCTTGCTGCAGGTCAAACCGGTTACCAGCTACCACCTGGCTCTATTCCTCCACTAGGGCAACTGACCTATCCGGCAGAACCTGGTGTTCTGCCTCCAGGCCAACCAGTCTACCCGGCACAGCCTGGTGCTTCTCAACAGCCTGGTCAACCTGCGCAACCGGCACAACCTGTTCACCCGGGTCAACCTGTTAACCCAGGGCAGCCCATTCAGCCAGGCCAACCTACTCAACCAGGCCAGCTTGCACATCCTATTAACCCTGCACAACAGCCGACTTATTCAATGTCGTAGCCAAATCAACTGCTGCACCCAAATTATCAGGCTCTGCAGGGTTCCACCTATCAGTAGCCCACTCAACCTCAAGGCGGCTACTATTCTCATGGTCAATACCGACCGAATTATAGCCAGCCCCAAGGTTCTAACTACCGTCCTCAACAACCCGACTACACCTATACTCAACAGCCAAATCCAAATGCTGCTTACACAGGGCCGACTCATAATCAGGGTCCATACTCTGGTTATCAACCCCCGTACGCTGGTTACCAACAACCAAATCAGACTGTTTATACCACATATGCCCCCTACGGTCAAAATCTTGTTGGACAGAACCCATTGGGGGGGGGGGGCAAGGATATTCCCAACCAGCATGGAGTATAGGTACTGGTCCTTACCCAGGGCCACGTATGCCGTCCAATCCGCCATTGCCGTTTCTGGCTACATTGGAGTTGCCAGATGTTTTGAAATTAATGAATGATCCAATTCTGCATAATACTTATTGGCCTCCGGTTCCTACCAAGGTGCCCGGTGATTGCCCCAAGTTTGAGGGAAAAGCTGGAGAGGACCCCCAAGCTCATGTGATGACTTACCATCTTTGGTGTTCGTCCAACTCTTGGGTGGATGATTCAATCTGTCTGCGCCTCTTCCAGCGCACTTTGACTGGCGCTGCTGCTAAGTGGTATATCGAATTAACCCGTGGAATCTTTCAAGATTTCAATACGTTAGCCATGGCTTTTCTGACTCATTTTCAGTTACCGGTTCACTACGAAGCCGGGACACACCTCCTAACTTCTTTGAAGCAGGACAAAGCCACTCACATTTCTGATCAAATTCATGAGTGGCGACGTCGTCATAGACTGATCAAGTTTAATATACCTAATTAGATACTAACTCATTGGTTCACCACCTCCTTTGTTAACCAAATCGCCCAAGATATTTCTATGGGAGCGTGCGTGACTGAAGAACAAGCCATAGCACGTGCTCAATATTTGGATCTGGTATACTCACAATCCGGCATGCTATATGATATTTTTCCTGATGCTCCACGGTCTGGAACCTCTAAAGCTCCACCTAACTCGGCGGTGGATGGTGTTATTGGTTCCGTGTCTCAGAATTCGAAGAAATCTTCGAATGGGAAGCAGAAGTCTAACTCATCCAATAATTCTGCTCCTCTCGCCCCTACCGATTCTGGAAAAACTGTGGAGGTCAACGCCGTTCAGGCCAATCCTACAGAAAAGGCCTCCAAAGGAAAGAAGAAGGGCAAAGGTAAATCCAAATCTGACGCCCCAAATCCAGAGTCCAAACCTCGGACCGAGGACGGTTCCTAATTCAAACCGAAGTACCCCTACCTCATTTGTGAAGGAGATCATTATACTAAGGATTGTCCTTGATGATATGAAGTTAGTCAACTTCTAAAAGGCTCCAAAGGGACTCCAGAAGTTCTTAAAGAACCGTTCCCATCTCAGCAGACCTAGATGGTTGAACAGCCCTCACCATCTGCACCATTTGGGTCCCAAGTCTTTATGATGAATGGCGCTGCACCTATTTCTATCGCCACACATTTGAAGGATTACAACGGATCGCGTCAGGCACTAGGGAAGGCAGTTGCGGATGGTCCACCTCCCCCACTTGTCTCCGGTTCGTTGGAAATTGAGAAGCCTACTGCTGAACCCGTTGTGAGGCCACCCTCTAAAGGTGTTCTACGAAAATCTTCCTACAATCCGAATGCCCGTGCCGCTCAGCACTACAGTATTGTTGAGGATCTGGCACAGGCGCCTTCTGCCATGTCTACTTTGGAAGTTCTTCAAACTTGTCCTTCACAACGGAAAGCTTTATTATCTGCAATCGGTGGAATCGATCCCGCCGATTCAAGTCTTCTCACCTTCGACTTAGAAAATTTCACCCCCTGACTTCCACATCAGATCGCTCTTGTCATTCAAGTCGGGATCAACGGTCTTAATATCCATAGGGCCGTTGTGGATGAAGGTGCCTCGACCTGTTTCATGTCGTTTACTTGCTGGAAGGCCATTGGCTCTCCGGCCCTCTCATCGTCTCCCAATGCCCTAGAGGCATTCGATGATCGGGAATCCAAACCCCTGGGTGTTCTCGAGAGTCTAGCGATCACTTTACAAGGGAAGACTGTCAACGTAGAAGTAGAAGTGGTTGACGCCAAGCTTACCTACAATATACTTCTCGGCCGCAGCTGGACTCATGCCATGTTATGCGTGCCGTCCACCCTCTTTCGACTCATTAAGTTCCCTCACGAGGGCAAAATCGTTACGGTGGATCAGTTTTCTTTCTTCACCTCCACCTCCGAGAACAACGTTCTGTACGTGGATCAGATTCCAAATCCCCCTGACAGTGTAGGACCCAGTCTCTTCAAAGACCCCGTCCTCATGGGTATTTTTCCCACACCGCCACCGCACACCGCTCAAGTTAATATGATCTCTAGGTCTGATGACCAATGGCTCATCCCTACGCCTGAGCAGGTGATTGAGTTTGGAGAATCAACACCCTTAACTCCAGTAGAGATTAGCTATTGTGAAATTGTTGCCGCATCTGATCCTCCACCGCCTCAGCATGCTCCTTCGAGCATGGCTTTAGACATCTATTCTCAGTCCCCCTGGCTTGGCGAGTTCGACTCGCCTGATCCTCTCAAAGAGATTTTTCCTTCTGATGAAGCCATTGTTGAAACAATGTCTCTTGAGGAGCTGCCTTGGAGTGATGGACATCATCGTTCCTCCTTTATGCCCTGCCTGGGGGCAATGACGGATTGTCTAGAGCGTTTTGCATCTCAGGTTCCCACTCCACCTCTCCAAATGCTCATTTTGACTCATGAGGTTCTATCGGAAGGAAACCTAAGTAATATCACTCAAACCATCCCGATCAACATCTTCGTTAAACCGGGTATCGTTGAGAACATCCACGCGGGAGTGACTTGTTCTCTTGATGAGATACAAGTCTATACTGATCTTTTTAAAGAATTCAAAGATGTGTTCGCCTGGTCGAGGAAATGCCTGGGATTGATCCCAGTATCGTTGTGCATGAGATTCCAACCTACCCTGGTGTGAAGCCCGTGCGCCAACGCTTACGCCCGATGCATCCTCGCAAAGACGCCACAATTAAGGCAGAAGTTGAAAAACTTCTGAACGCGAGCTTTATTTATCCCATCCCCCTCATAGAATGGGTTTCTAACATTATCCCTGTCGATAAGAAGCAGGGTACTATTAGGGTCTGTGTTGATTACCGCGATATTAATCACGCCTCTCCGAAGGATAACTATCCCACTCCGTTCATAGACCAAATCATCGACGAATGTGCCGGAAGTGAGATTTATTCCTTGATGGACGGCTTCTCTGGGTATAATCAGATCAATATTTTACCTGAGGATCAACATAAGACTGCATTCATCTGTCCGTGGGGTACTTTCGCTTATAAAAAGCTCCCGTTCGGCTTGAAGAATGCTGGAGCCACTTTTCAACGTGTGATGTCTTACGCTTTCCATGACATTCACCATATCATTCAGCCTTATCTGGATGACTTGCCAGCTCACTCAGCTACGCGAGAGGACCACCCTGAACACCTCCGCCAGATTTTCCTTCGCTGTAGGCGCTACAATATTAGGCTTAATCCTCATAAATGCGTCTTTTGCATAGATTCTGGCCATCTTTTAGGATTCATAGTCTCCAAAGACGGAATTCGTCTTGACCCTTTAAAAGTCGAGGCTATCATCAACCTCCCATCACCCTCCTCGTTATATCAGTTGCAGATTCTGCAGGGAAAAGAAAACTTCCTTTGACTCTTTATCCCGAACTACGCTGAGGTGGCCAAAGGATTCATGCATCTTCTAAAGCAGAACGTTCCCTTCCATTGGGACGACATTGCTCAAGAATCCTTTGAGAAGATTAAGACGTTACCGGTTAATGCTCCTTTGCTTCGACCTCCGGACTACCACCGCGATTTCACTTTGTATCTAGCTGCCGCGTTTAGCACCATTGCTATGGTTCTGGTGCAGGATGACGATGATGGTAATGAACATGTTGTTTATTATCTATCACAGAAATTTCTCGACACAGAAAAATGTTATGCTCACATCGATAAGCTGGCGTTAGCCGCAGTACATGCAGTACAACTTTTTTGCCACTACATCCTGTTGTGTACGATAACAGTGGTTTCAAATTGCAACCCCATGACATATATTCTCTCTCGACAATTACTGGGGGGAAAATAATCCAAATGGATCATTATCCTGCAGGAGTTTGACTTAGAGTTCACTACTGCTAAGTCAACCAAATCATTGGTTTTCGCGGATCTTATATGCTCGCTCCCAACAGACTCCACTCCTTCACACTCCGAGGATCATATCCCGGACGAAACTCTTTTCCTTATTAGCACTCATGACCCTTGGTACGGCGACATAATTTTGTATCTTCAGACCTCCACATTCCGGTCTGAGTTGGCCAAAGATGCCCGACATCGGATTCGGCATCAATCTCAACCCTACCGCATTGTAGGAGATACCTTATACCGCGTTGGAGTAGATTCGGTGCTCCGTCGGTGCCTAACCTTGGAAGAGGCTGAAAGGGTCCTAAATGACTGCCACAGTGGCACCTGTGGCGGTCATATGTTCGGATATGCCACTGCCCAGAAGATTCTACGAGCAGGTTACTTCTGGCCGTCAATATTCAAAGACTGTATCGTTGCAGTCCGTAAATGTCACGCGTGCCAGGTCTTTCAGCACAAGATGCGCGCCCCGCCTCTCCCTTTGCATCCTGTTATTACCGTTGGCCCTTTTGCGAAATGGGGCGTAGATTTTAAGACGTGTAACCCTCATTTGGCCGGGGGGCATGCGTATATAATCGTCGCCATAGACTACTTTATGAAGTGGGCCGAAGCGATGCCTACAC
The DNA here is from genome assembly GCA_034641835.2 of Pinus albicaulis. Lineage (NCBI taxonomy): Eukaryota > Viridiplantae > Streptophyta > Pinopsida > Pinales > Pinaceae > Pinus > Pinus albicaulis. Next base: position 1,533,130,589 of record CM076570.1, on the reverse strand, counting down.
TAGCTGCCAACGGTAAGAAAACTACCCAATTCATCTTCAACCACATCATTGCACGTTTTGGGGTCCCTCAGGCCATCGTTACCGATCATGGTACTCATTTCCAAGATTATGTGATGGCCGAGCTGACTTCAAGATTGAGCTTACGCCACGATAGCTCAATGCCATATTACCCTCAGGAAAATGGCCAGGTTGAGGCTGTGAACAAGGTTTTGGTCACTATGCTTCAACGAACAGTTGGTATTCACAAATCCAATTGGCACCTCCAACTGTTCTTAGCTCTATGGGCCTACCGGACGTCTGCAAAGAGTGCAACTGGATTCACACCATTTCAATTGGTATATGGTCTGGAAGCAACTCTTCCGGTTGAATGCGAGATTCCTTCTTTGAAATTAGCTGTGGAATTTCTACCCGACACTTCTGCTGAGGAAGAGTGTCTTTTGTATCTGGAACGGTTAGACGAAACCCACCGTTTAGCTGCTTTATTCATTGAAGCACATAAAAAGCGGGTCAAGGCTCACTTTGATCAATCTATTTCTCCACATTCCTTTGTCGAAGGGGACCTCGTCCTCCTGTACGATCAAGCACACGGCAAGCTTGGGGCTGGTAAGTTCCAACCCATGTGGCATGGGCCCTATATATTTAAATGAGTTTTGAAGAATGGGGCTTATGAGATTATAGATTATGAAGGAGTTCCGCTGGCGCAGCCCAAAAATGGGTTGTACCTGAAAAAATACTACGCTTGAAGTGATTTTTGGTGTGGTGTGTGTAAATAGGTGTGTTATTTCATTTGTGTGCATGTGTGGTGTGGTGTGCGTTGGAAACATCTTTCTGCTGATTGGGTCTTCCTGATTGTGCAGATGTCCATCAATCTGTTTGTTGGTTTCGCGGATGGTGCCTCCCGCAGTACCAGGAATCTGTCTTCGGCAGCCTGGGTAATCTACGATCCTGCTGGTCAGTTGGTCAACCTGCAAGGTGTGTTTCTGGGACATATTACAAATAACATCACGGAATATAGTGCTGTGTTAGAATTATTAACCGAGGCTGTAAACCTTGGTATCCGTGAATTACTTGTGTATCTAGACTCACAACTTGTAGTATTATAGCTTAACGAGAATTATTCAGTCAGAAACCCATCCATTTTACGCCTGTATCTGCATATTCGTTTACTGGAAAGAAATTTTGACTATATTACATATCAACATATACCCAGACATATGAATACATTAATAGATGCAGTAGCTAATTTAGTTCTAGATAGACATTTGCACAATTTGTAAAACATCACATGTAAAAATAAAGATCCATCCAGAAATAGATATGTATATATATAGATATCGAAATTTTTACATAGCGTGTGTCGCATAAAATCAAAAAATATATACATGTTCGTCTTAACACATCTGGAGATGACATGTCTCTCAAAAAATATGCATGAAATAAAGCCCTAGGTGTCTAATCTGCGTGGTGCTCATGATAACAAGCCACAGTACGCACTAAGCGTCTCAGAAGACGGTGGAGGTGACTAGGCACCCCCACCGTATGTCTCTGGTATGCTAGCGGGACATCTGCCAGCCGGGCGTAGTTTGGAATCCCCCGGGTGATCCCCTCGAGGTTCTAGACCAACTCTCCTCCCTCGGCACCCTCCGCCTGAGGGTCAACTGCGGGATGAGTTCTCCGTGAAATAGGAGACATACCGGCAGGTCTGTTTGGGCCGACATCTACATATGCATATAACTGCTGTCAGAACGGACATGTATTAACAAAAAAATTCATAAAATATAAAAATCAAAAAGACGATCTTACCCAACTCCTCGTCCCAGTCATCTCCCTCCGGGAGTGGAAGATCTGGATCACCAGTGAAATCGGTCCCTGCATATGGCCAGTCTTCGACTACGATCAACTGACACCGTAGCCACCCAAAAAACTCCGGCCTCCAAGACATCTGTTGGCCCCCTCCTGCTCTGGGCCTCAGTGCTGCCCAATGAGCCATTCTCGGCTCTCGTGGTACCGGCTCAGCTACTATGGCCCCTTGGCCCTGGAAGATTGGTATTCGTTCTAGAATGAATGATACCAGGATAGAACCGTAGCCAAACTGCTTCAGTTTGGCTTGCTTGCACTTTGTGAGCTGCCTCTTCATGTTGATCGTCACTGCCGTGGCCCAGTCAAACAGTGTAGGACTCATACACTCTAAGGCTAGTATGAGTTGGGCCTTGGTCGCCTCATGTGGAGATTGCGATCCTGCAGCTCACGTAATGGTGTGTAGCACTACTCTGAGTGCTAGATCCTTGATAGTGTGAATTTCTACCTTTCCGTTGCCTGATCCGGTTCGTGGCCTTCGGCACACCCTCGCCATTACCTACTCCATCTTTTCACCAGATGGTCTACTCCCCATCAGTATGGGCACTGGACCTCTGCGCGATAGTCCGGTTATGAAATATATGTCAGAAACCTCCAGTTCTAAAACTTGATCCCGCAGCTTGAACACTTGTTCATTTTCATCCCAAATACTGATCAGGTATTGTAAGAGCTTGGGTTGAGCTCGTAAGCAAGGTGTCAGGAAGAACTTTTTAAGCCCGCAGTTTTTGAGAGCATTCATACAAGTTTCGTTCTCCATGGCTAGTTCGTCCTCTTCCCCATGCTCCCTCTCTTTCCATTTGATCACCATTGTACTCGGTTGCCTGCATCAACATGGTAAAAAACCCTTGATTAGATCTCTGGTATACTTAGAAATCCATTGAAATTACTCACAAATTGGAATTTTGAAACGGAAAAACATGCTGCGCCATTGGCGCGGCTGTTTCCTTAACAGTCGCACCAGCTGGCACGGGCCCTTTGTATGAAAAAGGCCATTGGCGTGGGTCGGTGCCCGATACCCGTGCCAATGGGCAGAGCCCTAAAATTACAAAAATCTTCCACAGAAATCTAATGAGCAATGGAAAACTATGAAAAAATGGATCAAAATGGAGTACAGGGAAGCGTCTCTTACCTGGAACGAACGGGAATCTGAATGGTAGCCTAGATCTGTCGCAATCGCCGTCAGAAGTTTGCGCACCAAAATGGACCACTGTTGCTCTCCAATGAGGTAAATAGTAAAATTAATTTTGTTTTTACCATTTGAGACTATTTATAACTTTTTGAAATCTAAAATAGGTTTAAAAGTCATTTTTATTAATATTTTGATATATTTTGTCAAGAATGGATTTTACACTTGCCTCTGTGTGCAGCGACAGGTTTCTACGCGACTTCAATGGTGAAACGAGTTGTATTTTATACTTTTTCGAACTCGGTAAAAACACTAAAAATTCATTTTGGAGTCATCTTTCAGCTCTTTTCTGACTCTCTAAACATGAAAATATTGTCGAGGCCCTTGTCGTTTCGATCTCATTAAAGTGGATGTGAAACGACATCTACCCAGTATACATTTACCCCTTTTTCGGGCTAGGATAGATTATTTACAAAAAAGGAATACCCTAGCCTATCGCGACTAGGAGGTTTTCTCAGACATAGTTTTCTACCTTTTTGGATCTGAGGAACTATTTACGAAAAGGGACCGTTGGAGTTTACTTTTCAGCTGTCTTTTCAAACTCTCTAAATATGAAAAGACGTCGAGTTCTTCCTTTGTCAGACTCGTTAAACCCTAATGACATTGGATTCAGTTGTAATGACGATGTCTGAGTCTTTCCTTCCTAGGGCTTGTTAAATGTACTAGGATGGATCCGTCCGAAGGATGGACTTATATTACAAGCATATGCTATCCCATTCAAGCTTGTTATCAAAAATAATTGGGGTACTCGCCAGAAATGGTGGGGAAAAAATGGAACCAGCATCATTGTCGTGTCAGCAGTATGTCGCTCTTGAACATGGCACTTGTCTGCATTCGTGTCGGGTTGGGGACATCTCATCTCGTTTTTCACTTGCCTCCGTGGGTTTGGGTAATCCCTTTTGACCCCTCATCTGCTCTTTGCCTCGTCACTATGACCTCTAATCTTTTGATGTCAAATACTGCCAAGTCCATTGTCGTGCCGTTCATATGTTCAAGAGAAGTTGACCTCTACAAGTACCAACCTTCCTCTGATTCTCATCTGATCGTGATTCACAAAAACACTATGTTCCTCTGTCTCACGTCGATGATGTGGGAAACACTATGGCCCACCTTCGATCAAGGTCACTCCCTGTCGACTTTAGCTCATTATCCAGGAATCTGATCTAGAAACTCCCTTTTGGTGCCTTGGAGCCTGCATGCCTCAATGGCAGGTTCTTCACATTCGACGTGAGGTTTTCATCATTGGCCTCCGATCGAGTGATTCTACGGGTGTTCGACGCCAGATCATTTATTCACATGCCGTAGATTGTACCTGTAGTACCTTGAGAGCCATTTTCATTATTGGTGGTACCTCTCGCATATGTTAACAACTTTCATCATTGGCTGGTAATCAGACAATGTCCTTGCATGTTCGACTTCAGCTCATTTATTCGCATGCTTGAACTTGTACTGTGTTTGGGTCAAGATGGAGCGCAAGACCCTGGATTGTGTCTGTTGTAATCCAGGATGTGAGTTTGTGGATTATTATGATTATTTACATGACTCACTTACTGGATGGCTGTGACCATACCTGAGTCTATTTATCGATCCTCACTGGATGGCTGCGTCCATGCCTTGGATCTGGCTTATTGTATACTCTGTTATGGATGGCTGCGCCCATACCACGTATATATCATGTATTTGAGACATCAGTTGCACTCCTCCATGCAGGTTTTCCGACGGCAGAGTTTTCAGTTGGACACGTTCTCGTAAAGCATTTCACCCCTCTCTCTTGTTCGGGCCTCATACTTTAGGGGGCATCTGTTGCACAACAATTTGTCACCGTCCCTGCCATTCCCCATCCCGCACATTGGAGGGATCATTTCGTGACTTGTGAGCATAGACAAGACTTGAAAATACTTTCATGACATCCCTCTGAACATGAGTTTTCATTGCCCTGAAGACATCTCCTTGTGAAAAACCCTAAAAACACCTCTTTTTGCATTGGCGCGGGCAGACAGTTCAGTACCCATGCCAATGGGGGAAATCCTTCAAAGAGAGCACGCAAATTGGCGCTCTGTCCCAGAGTCGCACTCGCGCCAACCAATTTAAGCAGTGTTTTTTAAAAATAAATGGCGGAAGTTTCATCCTAACAAATTCCTGGACTGCTATCTATCTTGAGTTGGGAGGTTTGGCTACGGATCTCCATAGAGAGGAAGTGGTTTGCCACCTCTTATGGAAGCTTCCTTGATGATAGGGCCAATCCCATGATTATAGGGATCCCAACTCCCCTTCCTCCATCTATAAAAGCTTTCTCATCTCCATTGCAAGCTAGTATTCAAGTTCCTAAATTTCCAAGAGCCTTATGCTGCAAGAGCCTTGATTATTCCCTTAAGGCCAAACTCAAGCAAGGAGACTATTGTCAAGATCCGAAGAGAGAGGTTTGTCCCATCCTTGACACACTTTTCGAGACGTGTTCTACTGGCGAACCTCCGAAGGAGAATTCAGCGTCAGAACTTGGTTGTAATTTTCCTTTGATTGATTAATAATAAACGACTATCGGTTATGGTTCCACTCTTATTGTTGTTTATAATGATGAGTTATGTCCTTTCTGACTGACATATAGTTGCATCTACTGGATTTTACGCTTGCATTTGTTTTGTTTCTCACATGTGCAGGTGTCCATCACGGAGATCGTGGGGATCGTGATCTGCCAGGGCTAAGGAACGGGAGCGCTACCTCTTCTACAAACAACAACGTTGGATTCTAGGTAGGCCTTCATCGCTAGTTGGTTTATTTGCAATTAGGAACTTGCACTATAGCGTGAACGATTGTTGCTAGACCTGGTCTGGGCTAGTAGGGATCGCCTTTGTCCGCAAAGGGGATTTACCTCCACAACAGATGCGAAAAAGGAAGAATAAAATGATGATTTGATGTTTTTACAAGGTTTTTTAATTATTTCTTCGGAAAGGCTTCGAGTGCATTTCGCAATTCGCATATCTTACGTTTTATAATTCTTTTTGAAATAAGATATGTAATATGCGATGCACTTTTAGGGAAGAACAGAACATTTTATTTTCTAATTTTTTTTTTATTTTAGGAAATTATAAAAATAATTTCCTATTTATTTCTAAAGGGTCCCTATTTATAAAAAATAAATGGGGGGTTGTTGTATAGCACAACAATTGGTGATTCACTTGGATGAACCAAATGTCTCTAATAATTTTTTTGAAAATTCTAAACCTTTTTGAAAATAAAATAGTTAAAGGAAAAAAATTTCAAATAAATAATATCTTTGCCAAAAAATAAAAAATTCTTTTATTCACTATTCATGAGAATTCCTCTATAAAGATATAAGTATGAAAATCTATATCAGTCCCTACTTAGTTAAAAAGGATAAAGTAAATAACCTTTGTATATCAGCTTTATATAAATTTACTCTTTTTATCACAGATAGAGCCTCTGTTCTAATAGGCAATTTTAAGCTTTTGGTAGGGTTACCTTTTGCCCAGCTATGTTCAATCTTTCCATCCAGTATTTCTCAAAATTTTCATAAGTAAAATCTAATTTATGAAAAATTTATTTTATATATTTTTATCTGCTTAAAAGCCATTTCCTTGGCTTGGTAACCAAATAACAACAATGCCATTCAAAAATAGTAAATAAACTGGTCAAGCTGGCTCTTGATGAGACCCCTTATCTTTATGATATAATCTCAAGTCATTACACTGTTTTGGTAGACAATATTAGTAATGCCAGTTTAACTATTTCTTTATGAACATTGTAAACAAGCTCGTGATGAGACTTATTATCTTTTAAGTTTTTCTTCAAATCATCTCTTTTTATTTTCTTTTGAAGTCCTTTTGAAAATTTATAAGATTTTCCGGATGGGATGAATCATAGGTCCTTTTAAGATACTGGATGATAATGTCAAGTTTTAAATTGCTTTTCTGCAAGAAGGTTTCTTACTATATTAAAATTTCTTTTCTGGACTGATTAAAGAATATTCACGCTATATAAAAATGAGAGTTCATCAAAACAAATAATTGTTTTATTGAAATTTCATTTTTTAGAAAGATAGAATCAATCTATCTCTCTAAATCTTTCAATTTCCCTTCCTTAACATTTTCATTTTATTTATAAGTGAGAAGAAAAATCAAAAGAAAGTTGTCTGAGATTTGTTTTGAAAGGCCAACTATCAGTACTAATCAAGATTTTATTTTTGCAAGAAAAAACAAAAGATTTGAATATACAAGGATAGAAGGGATTACCTCCTATGAGAAATATTTTTTCAAAATTTTCCCATTAACAGGCAAAGAATCCTTTTTTCCTGATAAATCGTGTAACAGAAATGTTGATGGGCCTATTTCTTCAATTATTTGAAATGGAACTAGCCATAGTTTTTGAAACTTTGTGTGTTTACCCTTTTCCTCATGCACTTTGTCCCACTTCAATACCAAAACACCAATTTGAAAATTCTTTGGACTGGAAGAAGTTGAATCAAATGAAGCTTTTATTATTTGTTGATGATGGATATGAGTTTGTTTGGCTTTTTCTCTTCCTTCTTCCAACTTAAGAATTTGATCTTGTCTAAGTTGAAGGGAAGAGGAAGGATTTTCATCAATAAACTGCACTAAATCAAATGATGGTATCATTATGTTTTTGGGTAGAATTGCATCGTTCCCATAAACTAACACAAATGGAGAAGTACCTATTGAAGCTTTGTGGGTGATTCTATCTGCCCAAGGAGAAAATAATAGTGCTTTGTGATAATTTGTATGATTTTGTTCTATAGTTCGTTTGATGATTCTGATAAGGTTTTTATTTGTATATTCAGCTAATCCATTACCTTGCGGGTAATAGTTAGCTGAGTATTTTAATTTAAAACCTCTTTTCAAAGCAAATTCTATCATGGCATTTCCAGAAAATTAAGATGCATTATCAAATATCAAAGCTGATGGGAGACCAAACCTGGTGATTATGAACTGATCAGTAAAATATGTAATACTTTCTATATTAACCACCTTTAATGGGATAGCTTCTACCCATTTTGTGAAGTAATCAGTTGCAGTTAGAATATACCTATGTTGTTTTGAAGAGTTAGGAGTTATTTCACCTATAATATCTAACCCCCATTGTTCAAATGGTTGTTGGATATTTACTGGCTGTAATGGAAATGTTGCTTTCCTTTCTCTTCCTGCTATAGTTTGACATACTTTACATTTTATCGCATATTCATGTGCATATTTAAACAGAGTTGGCCAATAATAACCAGGGTGCAGTATTTTATGAGATGTGGTGTTTCCTCCGAAATGACCTCCAGCTGGTCCATCATGTAATTCTTGCATTACTTTTTCAGCTTTAGTTTTTTCTAAACATCTCAATAATAAAGAATCATAATTCCTCCTAAGTAACACATCATCTATGAGTTGATATTGATTTTCTTTAAGTCTCAGAGCATGCTTTGCTGTATAATTGAGATATAATGGATTATATCCATTTTTCAAGAAAAAATTCAGATCAACATAGTGTGATTGAGAATCGTTTAGGCTTACCTCGGACAGTTTTATTTCATTTGATTGATCTTCTTCTGTTGGTAAATGAGAGGCTCCGGTTAGCATCCTGCAAAGGCCTTGTCCTTTAACAATTTGAGACGGATGTATCTCTACATCATATTCTTGAAGTGCGGTAACCCAATTTTCTCTCTTCTCTCCTACTTCCCATTGAACTAATAATTGCCTGACTGCTGAGTAAGGTACTTTTATTTTAGTATGTGTTTTTAGGAGAAAAGATCTGAAATGTTTCAAAGCTTTAAACACAACATAAGCTTGTTTTTCCACAGCTGAATAATTTAACTCAGCACCTTGAAGGTTAGAACTAAAAAATGCAATTGGTGCTTCAATGTTTTGATCATTTAACTGTGTCAAAATTGTTGTGTATGATGTATCAGAAGAAAATTTATATAATACAAATGTTTTAAGAAAATCAGGAGTTGTTAAGGAGGGAGCTTCAATGATGGTTGTTTTGATAAACTCAAAAGCATTTCTCTCTTCTTTTCCCCATTTAAAATTTGAATTTTTCTTGATCATTGATTGTAGAGGTTAGATGATTTGGGAAAAATCTGGAACAAACCTTTTTATAAAATTAATTTGTCCTAAAAATGATTGCATCGTTTTTTTATTGGGTGGTAGAAGAATATTTTCAATTTCTTAAATCCTATCAGGATCAATATGGATTCCTTGTTTATAAACAATGAACCCCAATAATTTACCTTTCGATAAGGCGAAATAACATTTCTTAGGATTCAAGGAAATAGAGTATTTTCTAGATCTTTCAAAAAAAAAATTTAGGTGATTAATGTGATTATTTATATGCTTAGAGTAAACAGTAATGTCATCTAAGTATATAACAACTGAGCTATTGATTAGTCCTCTAAAATATATATCCATAGCACGTTGAAATGTAGCATCAGTGTTAATTAGTCCAAAAGAAATTTTTTAATATGCGTATGTTCCCCATTTTGCTCTAAAATTTGTTTTTAATATGTCATCAGGATGTACCATGATCTGATTGTACCATGAAAATCCATTGAGAAAAGACATCAATTCAGATCCTACAACTGATTGTAATATATGTTCCATGGTGGGTAAGGGAAAATTATCTTTCTGACAGGCTTTATTTAAATTTCTAAAGTCTATGCAAATCCTAATGTCTCCATTCTTTTTCCTAACTGGAGCCACATTTGACACCCATTTCGAATGTCTAACACGAAAAATGACTTTGTCTTTGAGCATTTTATTTAATTCAAATTTAATTTGATTTTCTAAATTTGGATGAATTTTCTAAGTTTTTGTTGAATAGGCTTATCATCTGAGATCATAGGTATGGTATGCTAAATTATGGAAGTATCATATGTCTTAATATTTGAATAATCCCATGCAAAGATATCTTTATATGTTTTCAGCAATTTAATGAATGACATCCTTTCTTCAGGTTTTAAACCAAGACCTAAGTTGATGTTTTGAGGCTTTTCTGGTGTACCAAGATTAATCAATTCAAAATTTAAAGTAGAACTTTGAGTTTTTGAATTGGTTACCTTCTTAAACCTATCTTTCAAATCATAGAGATCTCCCATTTTGACTACAAATTTGGGAATTGAATTAGTATTTGGTTTATCTTCAATATGTAAATTATGTTCATGTTCATCTATGATCTGGCCTCCATAAGCTCTGTTTGATGTAAGAAATTATACTATATCTGCATCATTATTAAATACTCTCCAATTTGTTACATTGTCAGGAATGGAAGGCCTAAAAATTAACTCAATTGAAAATCTATCTGGGCTAAATTCTTTAGATAGTATGAGTCTAGATGCTACATTAGCAAGTAAATCAACACTTGCATTTTGTAATGTAGGAACTGTGGAGATATTGAAGGCAGTAAAATGGGAAGTAAGACTCTGAGCTAAAGTTTGATAATTTTTTAAATGTCCCAAAATACAATGAATCATATTTCTGACTTGTCTAACAATTATTTCAGAATCTCCATATACTTGCAAATATTTAACATTCAATCCTATAGCTTTATACAGACCTTGTATCAATGCTTCATATTCAACAGTATTATTTGTACACTGGAACTTGAGTCTACAAGATAGCATTGTTTACTCTCCTTGTGGATTGATTAAAATGCAACCTGCTCCTGCACCATCTTCTGATTTTGAACCATCAACGTATAGAGTCCAAAATAAGACTGTTTTGGAATTTGATTACGAAGATTAATACATCTAGAAGCGTTTGTTTGAGAAAAGTTTTCAATTTGAGAAATAGCAGTGTTTATTGAAAAAAGTGAAACCTGAGCATTGAATGATCCAAGAAACGATTCAGTTGAATAATTTCCTATGTTATTATTGGTGAAGGCTACAAGTTCATTTGCTTCTTCTAGTTCAGTGACTGTATGTTTCATAAATTTTTCACGTTCAATTCTGATCTGATTTGGTTTTCTATTGTATCGTAACCACATGTGTGACCAATCTGTAGAAATATATCCATGTAACTTTTCATACCAATCCCTACTTAGAATAAGACCATAAAATTTAGGGATTTCTGCGACCAAAATATCAATTACTTGCAGTACCTTTGGATTGGAAGATAACCTAATAGATACTGACAACATTTCTCCAATAACTTCAACTCTTGTTCTCTCCAATTGAACTATATGTACAACTTACTTTTGAGGAGTGATATTCAATTTTTTACATATCGTTCTTGGCATAATGTTTGAAGAATCTCCTGAATCAATAAGACAATTATGAACATTTTTGTTGAAAATTTCATAACTCAAAAGTAAAGGAGAAGTATGAGAAATAGATATATCACCAATTAAAACAAGATCATTGGGATTTAATTTGTTTACAGACAATGGATGTTTTCCCATATCATTAGAATCTTGTGCTATAACTGGTGGTTGTATAGGTTCTACGGGAATTGCCTTGAGTTCTCTAAGACTGTTGTTTGAGTTTGGTCATTTCATGTAATGAAATATTTTCTTTAGCATTTTTCATATCTTCAACTATATTATATTCCACTGTATCTGAAACTATCAAAGTTTTAGAAGTTGGATTAGGTTCTGGTGGAATAGAATCGATCTGAATAGTTTTAGATTTTCTAACTGTTGTTTTCTCCTTGGTGGGGAGAGATTTTTGTTTTTGATTTGATAAAGTTGAATCAAAAGAAGATTTACTTCTTGTAGACACAAGCATAATTTCACTTTATTCCTTTGTGGGAAGAATGAAATCCCATAAACCATTTAATTCAACTTCCTCCTCAGATTCTAGCTCTTGTTCAAATGGTGAGGATCTTCAGTATCTTGATCGGATTCAACATTCGAAACTACATTTGGAGGTTGAGATGTTGAAGAAGGTTTTTTCTTAAATGGGCGAAATGATTTTTTAGGGTTTGAGGTTTCAACAACCCGTTTCTTTATTTCAATCATATCATTTGACATAGTATTTAATACTTTTTGAATACCTTCAAGGTCAAATGGATCTTTCGAGACCTTCTTTTTTGAATCTTGACCCAAATGTCACTTTCTTGGATATCTTGTCTTCTATCTCTGAACGTTTTTCTAATGCTAAGATTCTTTTCTCTATGGCAAGAGCTTCTTTCATGTTCTCTAAAAGGGTAGCTTTACCTGTTCTATCTACAAAAATAGCTATATTAGAAGGCAAAGAAGAAATATACCATTCTATATGTACATCAACAACAGATTTGGAAGTAGTTGGAATTTTGTTTAATAACTTGTTAAATATGGAGTTGAAATCTCTGATCCTCTCTCTTGAATTTGTTTCAAGATTGGAAAGAGCATTGATTAGGGATGCAACAGTTCTATCATCTCCAAATCTTTCAAGAAAAACTTGCTCAAAATTTTCCCAATCGCCAATAGATCCTGCTGGAAGTGAAAAGTACCGGGATCCTACAGATCCTTGTAAAGTATAAGGAAACAATATAACTACAATATCTTCATGAGCAACTCCATTTAGATTCATGGCTAACATAAAATTATTGACATGTTCTTCGGCAGGAAGACCATTATCTGGATTATATTTAGGTAACCATTTTTCTGGATGATATGGAAGAGGATTTGGATTGGCTATTAATACAACACCAGGATTCGTCCAAGGTCGATTACCCATAATTGGATTTGAAGTTTGTGAAGATATAGAAGTAGATCCAGAAGTAGGAGGAATGAATGAAGAACTTACAACTGGAACATTACTACTTGTAATTGCACTAATTGTTTGAGTAGAGGAAATGGAAGACTGAGAAGATGCAGATTGAATAAGAGGATTTGAAGAAGTAACTGACGGGAAATTTGATGTGACTTCACTTGTATCTAACTTAGATATAGATATAGAAACTTTTTTGCAAAATGATTGAATTGGAAATTCAAAAGGTGGAATTCCAAGTTTCTCACTTTTAGATCTAGTTAATATACTAGTTTCTCTAAATAGAGAAGTAACACTTTCCTTAGAAGCTTCTAGGTTAACAGGCTTTTCAGCAGAAATAGATATTCCTTCTAATTTATGAATTAAAGATTGAACTTCGGGAGACTTAGGAGTGAATTCTGAGGAAAATGACTATCGAGATACTTCAGGAGATGATGGAAAGGTTTCTACTATTTCTGATTTCTGAGTTGGTGATCTGGAATGTGATCGAGAAGTTGTAGAACTCTTTTGGGGAGATCGACTCTGATAAGGGCTTATAGTTTGAGGTTTAGAATTATATTCCATTCATAGTCGCCCTCCTTCTAGTGCCAAAAATGTTGAGGCCTCAAAAATCTGTGGCAACAACAAGGGGGATAACCACTTGGTCTGGACCTTAAGACAATTCCTTTTCCATTTGGGATAGTGTCTCCAACTGGATATAATGGGACCAGTTTCCCAGATTTGGGTTTTTGTTTGATTTTTTAGTTTCTCTCAAAGGATTTGCATGAAGAATTACTAAAAACTAAAACAAATTTATTCTAAAATGCAAAAATTTGAATTTAAGCCTAATTTAATCTAACCTGAGATAATACTAATTTGATGCGATCTAAAATGATATCTATTCAATCTATGATGATTAAGATCATCAAAGATTTAATAGAATTATTAATTTGTAAGATGATTCTCTTGAAAAATAGTTAATCAAAAGAAAATGAGAAAAATATTGCATATATTTGATGATCATATATAAAACAAACCAATTTCTATCTTTATATTGTACAATAGCACAACTGATATTTCAGATAAAAAAAATCAATTTCATATATAATTCATGAAAGCTGGATTCATCACTAATATTTAAAATAGAATTAGCATACATGATAATAGTACCAGATGTGTACTACTCTGTTCATCTAATCAACGATAATAGGCCACATTCAACTCTTCTATCAATAAGTCTTTCAAATAATACAAAAGTGCATCAACAGTGATCAACAAAATGATATATAACTAAAAAGGCCACGTTCCATTACTTTATCAAGGCATTCACAAACTTACTTACAATTAAGCATTCTTTGCAAATGTTCTCAATAAAATTCTGGACCCTTCTCTAAATGCATGAGAAGGGTTTAAATACTAAACTAACTACAAACTAAAATTAAATTATTACAAAATTGTAGAGGAGGTTTCAAACAACCTTTCTCTAAAAGCTTAACTTAAACAATAATCTAGGAATTTTGAACTAACAATTCTGATTCTGTGAATCCTGCCCTTCTTTCTAAGTGTGATCACGAAGTTGAAAAATATATAGCATTGCTTTAAGATGAGCTGGCTGTCATATTCGTGATCGAGTCTGTCCCTTGAAAATAGCATTTGAGATTATTGACTGAGATCTTTTTGTCGAATCTGTAATAGACTGAAGAGTTTGATGTTGATGGTAAGGTTTGATAAGAAAATTCTAGTAATTTTCCTGATCGAACTTATTAAATTTTTTGATCATTTCCTCTTGTGTATCTGCTCTCTGTCTCCACTTTATCTACTTTTTTTGTTCCTGAAAAAACATTAGACGTGTTTTCTTTAAGAAGTTTTTTTTTCTAATTTATCACATGTAGACTGAATAATCTCATTTGATTTCTTAGATGTCTTGGTCGCTGCTTTCTCTGCTTGATTAATTTGTGCTCTCCATTCTGCGAATAAAAATTCTTCATGAAGCTTATCTATTTGTGGTAGATTAGCTTGTTTTCCTGTATCTGAAATTTGCCACTGAATGTGTTCTTTGATTTTCTTTTCAAGTCTTTCACATTCTAGTTTATGAATTGGTTTTTTTTGACTTATTATGTTATTGGAATCACAATAAGAATCAATCATGGAAGCTTCGTGACAAAAAATTTCTTGTTCTTTCTTTAAAATAATGTTTACATCATGTTCTTCTTTGATGATTTGTTCTAACTGTGGTTGATTCTGTAATTCAGCCATTGCTCTTTCCAGATGTGCTTGCTTTTCATTAAGCTCTTTCTGAGACTTCAATTTGAGGATTTCAATATCTTCATGAAATTGAGCTGTTCTTATTTCGATCTGGTCAATGGACTTGGCTTTCTCTTCATTTAGCAATTGTTCTAATTCTTGTACTTTGGCTTCCTTTTGTTTCAACAATATTCTAGCCTCAATAGCTTTATCAACAGTAGCAGTGGCATATGCCCTTGCATATTGTGATAACTTGGTTAGATGTTCAGTGGGGTCATCTGAGGAATCCTTCCAAAGTACATCAATTGATTCATCTGTTGGTTTTGTAGTTTTTTCATCAATCCTTCTTCTTTTATTCCTTTTAACCATATATTTGTAGCTAGGACTGTCGAAAATGTCTAATGATGGAATATCTTCAATCTATAGAACTATCTGATCTGTAGGGTAGACCCGTATGATTTATTTGTCATGCACTGCTGGAACTCTTTGTAGCGGATTGACAGTCTCAACTATTTTCTGTGAAGGTTCTGGTGTTTGAAAACTTGATGTTGGATCAATATTGGGATTTTCTTTGGGAGTATTTATTGCCTCGGAAAATTATTCCCATTCATTCATCAGATATTTTACTTGAGACGGCTTGGATTGATCTAACATGCTATGAGTATGTTGATCTGTTTCTGAATTTGATTTTGTCCCATTGTTCTTTGTTTTCTCTAGCACTTCTATCTCTTGAAGAATTTGGTCAATTTCTGAATTTGCTTTCTTAGATTCAGATTCCTCAGATTGATCCGAATTATTAGACTGCTGCTGTGATTGACCTGATTCATTTTCAGATATATCTTTCATTTCATCATCTAGACTAACACTTGGAGTGTGTTTTTCATCTTCAATAGTCAACAAATTCAAAGGAACCTTTTCTAGTCTCTTGTTTCTATATTCTTGAAAATTTTCAGCATCTTTTTTGCTTAATTGACTAGAAACGTATTTGGTAATATTAGAGAAATTTTCCATGCCTTGGAAGAAATCATCAAATTCATCTTCTTCCTTTACAAAAGGCTTCCTTTTTAGCGATGCGATGTAATTTTTTAACACGTCATTGGGATCATATAATCTTCCTAGCATAAATGCTAATTTCAACAACTGAATCTTGGGAACCTCTTTGTATGTATGGCCACTATTAGCCAGAGCAAAGGTGCCACACTGTAGAGGGAAAGTAGGTCAAATAGCCTTTTTATTATCCTTTAACTGATTTTTAACACCGTTGGCAAGCTGATATGCTATTTCTTTTGCAAGTAATTTATCTGTAACATAGTAAGGTAAAACATGGGGAGAAGCATGACTCCCAAATACTCTAATATATGTGAAATTTCCTTCAGAAAACCATCTTGCTACGGGAAGAATATCTACATTGGCTTCTTCAGAGACCCTAGGAGCCGTTTTGTTGAAAATCATCTAATGCATGGGTAATATGACTCTGTAGCAGATTTTATAGAAGTGTAAGTGGAAATCAGAATCCCAGAGTTCTCTATGGTAAATATGAAACAGGGTAGGGTTTTTGGTGGTCCATTTCCAACCCATTGTAGGAAAATTAGAAGTAAAACAAATGGCGTCCATGAAATAAGCATACATATAAAATGAATTTATTTATCTCAGCAAAACACTTCTTTTATTCCTATATTTAGTGATATACTTGGCTAGGTAATTGGAAAGAATGTATGCCCAATTTAGGATAGATGAATTGACGATTACGTCAATTAGCGGAACCCAATCTCTTGAAAATCTAGTACTATCAGGCTTGGAAAATATTCTACACAACATAACAGTAGCATAACAATAAGGATTAGGAATTTGTGCAATTGGGTACGTACCAAACTTATCTTGATTCAATTTCCCTTCATTGTCCTTCCATTCATGGATGACTTTGATAAGATCTGGATGTTTTGCTTTGAAAGTCTGCACATACTTATTGTCGTATTTCTGCTGCGGGGTTGGTAGATGATACATTGCTGCTAAATCCTATGTTTTGAAAGAACACATAATCTCTCCTCTCAAATTATTGAAAATTATATCTTCGATTTTTAAGTGGTCAATTTCCCACATAACCATGTTTGTATAAGGAAGAATATTTGGTCTCGCCACTATCCTGTGAATGTGCGAGCATGCAATGTAGAAAAGGGTTGCATCAGACGTAGAATCAATGCCTATAGCAGAAACTTTGTCTATCACCCTTGGTCTTTCATCTTCGAAGAGTTTGTACATTGCCTCCCATGACGAATTGCCACAATCTTTGTTGCAGATGGTGTCTAAAAATAATGAATACATATCTGCGTCTTCTATGGATGATGTTTGAGAGACTTCCTTGCCTCTTTTGCTCATTTTTAACTTCTTCAACCAAGTAATTGATTTCCTGAGAGCGAAGTGAATTTAACATATAAGGAGTCTTATAAGAGTAAATAAATCACTTACTTCTAATGCACACGAGAAGATGTCAATCTATCAATCATATTTCATAATTCCTAATTTAATATTTCACATGGCCTCGCACGTAAGATCTATCAATCGTTTTAAAGCCGTGAAGATCTTAAAATCTATTTGGTATGA
Organism: Pinus albicaulis; assembly: GCA_034641835.2. Lineage (NCBI taxonomy): Eukaryota > Viridiplantae > Streptophyta > Pinopsida > Pinales > Pinaceae > Pinus > Pinus albicaulis. Next base: position 1,533,113,016 of record CM076570.1, on the reverse strand, counting down.
CACAAACTGTTTTCACATGCTGAATTCATTTAATATGAAAATTGCAATCATTCCTTATAATATTTTGCGATGCTTAACCTTTAAAGGTTGTGAAATGCGATCTACGCAAATCGCAGATCACAACTTTTATAGGATAGAATTTGAGTATATATTATAAGTTGCGCGCAATGTGAACTGCAAAAAACTTAAAGTGGACGCAATCGCGAAAGATTTTATATTTCCTAGTTTATTTGCTTGTTTGGTTTGTAGGTATCGTAACTTATATCATTTGTTTCTTAAAGCTTTATTGATTAAATAAAGTGCGATGCAAAAAAGGAAGAATAAAACGATGATTTTCATGTTTTTACAAGGTTTTTAAATTATTTCTTCGGAAAGGCTTCGAGCGCATTTCACAATTTGCATTTCTTACATTTTATAATTATTTTTGAAATAAGATATGTAATATGCGATGCATTTTTAAGGGAAGAACATAAAATTTTATTTTCTAAGTTTTTTTTATTTTAGGAAATTATAAAAAAATTTCCTACTTATTTCTAAAGGGTCCCTATTTATAAAAAAATAAATGGGGGGTTGTTGTATAGCACAATAGGACCCCAAAATATATTATCAATTTTTCAGCAATTAAGGGTACAACTCCCTCCCTTTTCCAATCTCAAACCATTTTTCCTTTAAAGGATTTTGACATTTGAGTCCAACTCTAAGGTATTCAACATCCCCTCTCCTTGAAGCTCTAATTCTTCTGTCAAGTATGAGATCTTGCTGAAGTTCATAAAGATATTCTGGCGAGAAACCATCTATTGATGGCAGCTGAACATGCTCTCCTTGATTATCAATCAAAGGAGGCTCAAACAATCTCAAATGATCAACATTAACGACAAAATAAATTTGCATATAAGGAGGAAAATCTAGCTTGAATGCATTTGTACCAATCTTTTCTAGAATTTTAAATGGACCATAATGGATTGGTTTGATCTTTTTACCTTCCCCTTGAAATCTTTCTTTGCTTATGTACAACCAAACTTCATCTCCAACTTGGAATTTGTGATCAACCCAATGTTTGTCATGTCTTGCCTTGTAGCCGCTTTGACTCTTCTCAAGTTGCTCTTGCACTGTGTGATGTACCACCTAAATTTTCTCAATAAACTTTCTTTCTTTATCTATGTCACTATGTGCATCTATAACAACATATTTCTCAAAGATAAAGTCCAATAGCGATCTTGGCAAGTAACCAAAACATGCCTCAAATGGCAGTGTATTGGTGGCCCAGAATGTTTTGCCCAGTTGTATGCATGTTTTATGTAGTGTAACTGTTCATCCCACAACTTGGGATGTTTGCTGCAATAGCCTCTTAGAAGATGAATAACAGTTCTATTTACCACATCTCTTTGACCATCTGTTTGTGGATGAAATTTTGTACTCTTTTTCAACTTTGAATCCATAATGTCCCATAATTTTGACAAAAAATTCTCTACAAATCGATAATCTCGATCTCTTACAATAGAAGTAGGAAGACCAAAATGGATCCATACATTTTGAATGAAAATATTAGCAGTTTGTTCAGCTGTAATAGTTTTCTTACATTCCATCAAAATACACATTTTGTTGAACCTATCTACCACAACATACAAATAATCACGACCTTTCCTTGACATAGGAAGGCCTCCTACAAAATCCATTGAGATGCTCTCCCATGGATGCGAAGGAACTGGAAGTGGTGTGTACAAACCAAGCTTCCTATTGCTAGGCTTAACTTGTTTCACATAAAGAACATCCTCTAATAAAATGAGAAACACTTTCATTCATGCATGGCCAATAAAAATACCTTTGTAGATGTGCTACTGTCCTGCCTACACCGAAATGTCCTGCAATCAATGATGTGTGCACCTCTCTTATGATACTATTTCTTTCTCCCTGTGGTATCCATAACTTGCCCAAGTTATAAAACAAACTATTATGCACATGATAATATAACTCTTTACTTTGGTTTCCTTTACTCATGTTCTCATACACATCTTGAAAATCACTTTCATTCACATACTATTCAATGTAACTTTCATGCATAATAGAATTGTGCTTGAGAATAATAGCTGAATTTACAATAGGCCAAGAGAGCATATTAGCTTCCTTATGTTAGATTCCTTTCTTGTACATGATAACCAAGTGAAATTGTTGTAGAAAACCCATCCACCTGAAATTTCTTGATTGCTGCAACTCTGACTATGATTGTAAGTACTGCAATGCCTGATGGTTGGTATGGATCATATGGTCTCTTTTCCCATCAAGTATTGCTTCCATTTCTTTACACTTTGTAACAATGCATATCACTCTTTGTCATATGTAGGATATTTAGTTACAACTCCATTAAAATTTTCAAAATGAAATGAGATAGGATTATGATGCTGCATGAGCACTACTCCCATAGCATAATCACTTGCATCCGTTTGGCTCTCAAATGGCTGTCTTAGATATGGAATTTCTAGTACGGGTGCCAAAAATATATTTTTCTTTAAAGCATCAAATGATTTATGCTACAAATCTCCATAATGGAAGACTTTATTTATGCTTGTCAATGCATGTAACGGTGCTGCAATGGAAGAAAAAATAGCAATAAATTTCCTCCAATACTGTGATACCCCTAAAAATATTCTTACCTCGGTAACTATATTGGGCTTGGGACAATTCAAAATGACCTCAAATTTGGAAGGATCAATCTTCAATTCACCTCCTCCAACTATGTTTCCCAAATATACCAATGAAGTCTTACCAAATTCACACTTTGACATCTTAAGAAACAATTGCTCTTTTCTCAAAACATCAAGTACCTTCTTCACATGACATGTTCTTCTCTTGATTTGTTGAATATGAGTATGTCATATAAGAAAAAAATGACAAGTTCATCTAGAAATGGTCTAGGCACATCACTCATCACTCTCATAAAAGTAGCTGGTGCAGTTTTTAAGCCAAATGGAATAACTAACCACTCATACAATCCTTGTCTAGTCTTGAAAGAAATTTTCCAAATGTCTTCTTCAGCTATACTAACTTGATGATAACCACTTCTAAAATGTAACTTAGTGAAATAATTTGCATGTTTTAATTGATCAATGCGTGGAAGTGGGTAGCGATTCTTTATTGTGATTTTGTTCAATGCACAGAAATCGGTACACATGCGCCAAGTCTCGTCCTTCTTTGGAACCAAAACTATTGGAGAACCACATGGCGAATTATATGGGCGTATGATGCCTTTATTCAGAAACTCTTGGATTTAATTCTTGATTTCCAAACTTTCCATGATTTACATGTGATACATACCAATATTCAGAAGTGGAACATCCTATTGCAGCTGAATCTCATGTTCAATTCCCCTCCTGGGTGGCAACCCCTTTGGTTCTTGAAACATTTCACCATGCTTACTTACCACATCAAAAAAATCATATTTCAATTTGCCATCACATCCTTCAAAAGATTCATAGTTAACATCTTCCTTTTTCTTGATCATAAGAAGCACAAAATTTTTACTTGCATTTACTAGCCTCTTCATTTGCCTTGCATTAACTAAAGAGATATTCAATTTCTTGCGATGAGCTCTCACAATATAATCCACTCCATCTTTGATCAAATGATATTTTTTCTCATGACGGTAGAATAACACTTGCCTATCATACAAGTATGGACTACCCAAGATAATCCCTAAAATATCAAGTGGTACAACATCTAACTCAACTTCATCAACAAAGTTTGAGTAATAGAAAATATGAAAATACATTTCCTTGTCAACTGTAAATTTGTGTTGTTAACTATCCAAACCAAAGGGTATGGCTTATGATGAGGTACAGTTTCAAGGTTCATATTTTTAACTAAGTCTTCTGAAATCAAGTTTTCTTGTGACCTTGTATCAAATAAGGTATCAATATTTGTATGATTAGAAATTACTCTAACATGGAATTATTCTATCCTTGTATCCTCATTTGAAGTGTTATTGTGACTATTTGAGGTACTAGAACTTGCAATCGCTTCCTTTCCTTTGTTAACCATGGCAACTATCTTGTTTTCATCTCCTGAATCATGTCCAAGATATTTTTGTGTGGTGGCAGTCATCTTTTGTTTCCCTTTGTTATTCGGTTTCTTTGGTCTTAGTTCAGGATGTATTTTCCAGCAGTGGGCTTCATCATTCTCCTCTTTGGAACAATGTTTGCATGTTATTTTCTCTCCTTCTTGCTTCACACTTGCATTCTTCTTTCCCTTCAATTTTCCTCCTTTCTCCTTTCCCTTACCCTTGAATGGCTTATTCTTACTACTCTCTTCAGAAATGTTTTTACCCCTTGCTTCAAGATGTGTGGCTTGCACACATACTTAATCTAAGATATTTGGGTTAAACATGAGAATAGTGTGTTTCAAGTATGAATGTAGAACTCCTATATGCTTCAAGAGTGTGTCTTTTGAATTTAAGTCTATTCCAAGTAACAAAGCCATTTTCCTAAAATCTTGTGTATACTCTTGGACACTTTGAACTTTTAGCTGTCTAAATTTTTTCCAACTCCTTATTGCTTTCCACATATAAGCTAATGGATAGAATCGTCTTTTAATGGAAGAAATGAATTGCACCCAAGAAATGGAAATCTTACCATGGATGTGCATTTCCTCGTGTGTCTTTGCCTCCCACCAAAATAATGCTGCTCCTTCTAGCCTTAATGAATCCAATTGGATTTTAATATCGTCTTCTTGCATATTTTGAATTCTACAATAAACGTCTAATTGACGAATCCAATTATCTATTTTTTTAGCATTAACTTCTCCATTATATGTAGGAAGTTCAAATTCGATGTCCAACTTGAGTAACAAATTCTTACCTTTTGGGATCTTGGAATGAGTATGGGTATGATTTTTTGTAGTGGATTTGGAAGATGAAGATGTGGATGAGGATGATGATGACGATGATGGTGGATAAGGAGGTGGTTTTCCACCACTGGCTTTTGAGCTCCTCTCTTCCTCCTTTTTATTGTTTGAAGATTCTTCTCTGTGAGGGTGTTTTCAACCTTCTTCAGTTTCCTTTGGCATAAAAGCTTCATACATGAGTTTCAAAATCCTTTGCATTTATTTGAACTCCTTCTTGACATACTCTTCCTCAGAATGTTCATGATTTCCTTCATTGCCTGACATTTTGGCTGTAGGTTCAAGCTCTATCTCTGTAGCTTGTATCTCTTCAACCATTTCAACATCTTGTGCAAATAATTCCTCTTGTGCTTCAAGCATTGCCTTGAGTGGTACTTTGGGTAAGGATGATGATATCTTAGCCTTCTTCCTTCTTGTCATAACTTCTGGACTAGCTATCAATAGCTTCCCTTCTCCTCTCTGCAATCTCAATCTTATAAGCATCAATAATTTTTCCCTATTAAAAACTCTTCAAGTAAAACAAGCAAGCAACCTTGTGCTTTGATACCAACTTGATCTAAAATAACTTGCTAGTTATTGTTGTGCTAGTTTCATTTCAGATATAAACTTTTCTTTGCTTTGTTTTACTTATCCTTCATGAGTTTGTTTATGAGCATGTGATTGGAAAGCAATGTACTTAGTGAAATTATGAATTTGTCATAAGCTTGAAAAACATAATTTTAAATGACAGAAAAAAAGAAATATTAAATACAACAATCACATATAACAGAGCTTAACACAGAGAATTTTGATAAAGGAGTTCACCCCTCCTCATCTACATCTCCTTGGTCCAGCTTCATAGTGTGACCTTTGTATTAGCTTCAAGTGTGCTCAAATTTATATTAAAAGCTCCAGAACCTATTGGAACCTACTCCAATGAGTTTATAACATCATAATCTCCCAAAAATGACTATTTTTTTGCTGAATTTGGACTTTGGATGCTCTGAAAATGACCCCAACAACCAGTGGCCCTGACCTTCAAAAATCTTCAAATGCACAAAAACACTTGTATATGACCTTTTCTGCCTCTGCAACTTGCTCCATTGAGTTCCTAGCATGCAATTTAGGTAGGAATAACTTTTTTTGAGCTCAATTTGGTCGAAAATTGAGTGAGTTATGACCAAAACTGCTTTTGCCCCAATTTCTCCTCCAAAACTAGAGAGACTGCCAGTTAAATTTCTAAATTTAGAAATACGGCCAAAATTGGCGTGCCTCTAGAAAACCCGCAAAATTTAATTCCAGGATTAATTAATATAATGCAGTATTGGCATGGATAAGATTGGATTAATGTTAATCCACGTTTTCGCGCTAATGGCATATTAATGTCACTAATCCACGTCTTAACCTTAATTAATCACCATTAAAAATTCCGTTAGATTGTTGGGCTAAGCTCTTGGTTTCGTGCTTATAGCCACATGGGGATGGGGTTAGCCCCCTCCTACCCCCATACATCGAGCAGTTCAAGTTTAAGTAGTTGTAAATAACGGTAGGTGTAAGAAACATTGTGCAAAGGAAGTGGTAAGGCGTTGGTTGTGCGGGCGGGAGGTTAGGGGTTCAAGCCCTAACCCCACCATAAAAATTTTCTCGGAGGTATAAAGGTCTACCGCTAAGTTTTCGATGCTCCCAGATTTAAAGCCCTTGCAAAATTTTTTAGAGTATCCTCTAGATTTAGTCAAGGCCACCATTAGTGGTTTAAAAACTATGTAATATATTGTGTTATATATATATATATATATATATATATATATATATATATATATATATATATATATATATATATATATATATATATATATATATATATATATATATATATATATAATGTCTTCACCATAACAATGCCCAAATAATAATATGAAATATTCAACCATTAGAGCAAGGTCCAGTCCATATAATTCGACCTTAGGGTTAGGAGGTGGCCCACCATAGGGAACATGTGGTGCCCTCTAGTTGGGTTTCACTCCAACCCTATAAAAAAATTCAAATTCCAACTTAGGAAAAATTGAAGGTCATTGGGAAGTTTCTTTCTTCACTTAATCCATCTGGCTAATCTGAAGATGACAGTTGTCACAGTGTCACTGGCTGCAATCTGGAGAATATTCCTGCAATTATGACTGTACCTGCCACATCAGCATTATACCTATTCTACTAATTTTTTGCCTATTTTGGAAAACAAACAACAGACGATATCTCAGTCATATGAACTAGGATTTTGATGAAACAAGTTGCGCCGGAATCCTGGCGAAAAATCTATCCAGTAGTTTAGGTTTGAAGCAATTTAGAGCACTTTCAATTTTGAGCTAAAACTTGAGCTTTAGATCACAAGGCTATCATAAGTAACCATAACATTATCTTTGCAGATCCCAAATTTTCCCCTCGCTACTTGGCAACACGAGAAAAATCCACCCTCCATTTTGAATATACCTTTAGGCTATTGGGGACTGAGAGTTTGTAGGCTTTTGAAAGAATATGGCATGTTTTTCCCCATAGTCTACAAATCAGGGAATATCACCCCCTTGAAAGGTTGAGGAATGCCCAAGAGAGGATCCCATTCTACAAAAAAAATTATGCAAAGGTTGAAAATCAATTGGATAGTGATAAACCTCAGTCCTCCCTTGCTATTGGGCCTACAAGAGAGAAGAGATCAAGGAGGGGAAAAAATGGACTGGGCATTCATAAAGAAAAATGAAATATTATATCTGTTAGCCACCTGTAAAATTTTATTATATCAACAGGTGGCTAAATCTGTTTTGAGCCTTCAAGGAACAATTTTCTATAAAAAAACTGTTGGCTCTTGAAGACTCTTGAAGGCCTCCACCTCTGTCCAGATCCTATACTTTTGTTTTCATTCCAAAAGACTCTAAAATCCTGTTGATTTCCAAAGCCAAAATACTGCTGCAAACAACATTTTCTCCTTTCCCTTCTTCCCAAATTAACCTCATCTTTCTATCCCCCTATTTCCCACAAAAATCCCTCATTTTCACATTTCTTCCTTTTTTCCCTCATCAAAATCCCCTTTTAAGGTTTAACACTCACTCTTAGCCTTATCGGAACCCTCAAACCTTTGAAAATCATGAGAAAAACCATTAAAACCCATTTTGTTATATATAAGGGTTTAAGCCCCCTTGGGCTAAGCCCCAAACCTTTCCACCCATACACCCTGGCGCCGTGACCGTGCGCTGAGCAGTCGGGCGCTTATTCTGGTTTAAATAAATATTTCGCAAAACGTTAAAAAACCTTTGAATATTTATTCAAACTGTCGAAATATCCTTTTATTAAATTTTCCGCACGTGCAATTTTTGGAGCAATCTACACCGTCGATCTGATCCACAGAGCCGACGGTAAGGAGCACGCCTCCCTATGGACCCCCCAGTCATGTGCCATTTTCCCAAAACCACGTGGTTTTTATTGCACCACTCTTCTGCGGAGGGCGATTTTTTCCCGATGACCAGCGATTCCATACATCGCTTGCCACGCGTCCCATGTAATATTTATAAAACCGCCGTCCATCTGTTGTCCATCGCGCGTTAATGTTCGGACCAGGATGCCTAGCGATATCACTGTGGACCGTCCGATCTGGGCCCACTGAATCAACAGTGATCGCTCGCCGAAGTTGCTCGATGGTTAATGAAGATGCACGCATGATAACCGGGCCATCGTACAGCGGAAAATCAATCGCCACGTCGTCGATCTAATCTGCAGATCGACGGCCCACCATTCATCGCCCGATCTCTCCGTTTGAATTTCCATTTCCCAATCCCGACTGTCGATCTCTGCGCGATCGATGGCTCAGATTCATCCTTCTCCTCTGACCGCCTCATTCAATCTCGACCGTCAATCTCTGCAAGATCAACGGCTTGGATTTAATCCTTCTTTCACCCATTCCACGATCGCTCCCGATCAATCCTGACCGTTAGATGATGCCATCCAACGGCTCTGATCTCCTCGCACGCCCTCCGATGCAGTTAACCTATATACGTAGGTTTTATAATAGTTTCCGTGTTTTGCAGGGTTCTAAATCATTTTTTCGTTATTTCCAAAGAAGATTCAGAGGCGGAGGGTGACGACTCTCCTGTCTTCGATTCGTCAAAGGAAATCATACACAGGGTGGAAATGCACATTTCATCAATGTTTTCTCAGGCATAGATGCCTTATAAACCCTGCGCAACCCTGCACATCAGCAAAAACCATGAATTTGGCACAGGAAAAGAGTATCAGAGACGAAGACCAGAATTAACCAGAACAGAGGATTAAAGGACAGATTTATGGGGATTACGTCTAAGATGCTTATCAAAAGCCTAATCCCCAATTCAAAACACAGGTTAAAGAATATCTGAAGGGTTTTTTCAATAGGAACGCCACCACTGCCACAAGATAAGGCAAATTGATCCCTTTAATTACCACAATGCCACCTGTGCCTCAAAGTATTCAATCAAAAGCCGAATTTATTGATCGGGCTCCTACAGCCTCACAGGAAATCAAAGGCTGCCGAAACAATTAATACTAATCGAGGGTCTTATCTCCAAATTGTCGGCAAAACTATTTTGAAGGGTTGAAGAACAGTCCAGAATTAGATCTACCAATCATCAGGCCTCGAAAGGCACAAACAGAGTTATGAAGCAGAGTTATAAATGATTACATTCCCACCTTATGCCTTGCCTGGTTCCCAAAGGCCAAGGATTGCATTTATTACATAATTAATAATACTTGACCCTTGGGAAATCCTCCCACCTCTTCATTCTTCTATAAATACTTCTGTAGAAGATGAGAAAATGTTGGTCTCTGGACATTTGAATGCATGTAATAGTTTTCTGAAACTACTGATGCCTTGTTTGCAACTTGAAGATACATAATCTGATATGAGAATTTGAAGTTGTAGAGACCCACCAGGCTTGCTGATTGTAACTGGTTTGAAACATCAAATACAAGCTACTGATTTATGGGATCCTGATTTATGTCAATGGTGATGTGTTTCCTTACTGTCAATTGTTATTTTGCTTAATGTTTCCACTCTATTCACTTTCTCTAATAAAGAGCAGCAAACATAGAGCTAGGATTTACTTTCAATAGTACCCTACTCTTACTGAAATCTTTATTGTCTATGTTTTCTTCATTTGAAAGTTCTCTTTGAAGAGTACATTAATGCAGGTCGGTTTAAAAGCACTTGCCTGATCTCAATTGCTCTTTGTCATTGTTATCTGTGGTTTCCTTATTGAATATGATGAAAGTAGGGTAGTTTAAAGGCACTTACCTGATCTTAAGCTGTTCAACTGTCTTTAATGTTTTCTAACTGAAAGAACTTCAAAGAAGGCTAGTTTAAAGGTATTAACATGATCTCAGAATACTCTCATGTTTTTCTTTAAGTACACGCTGAAGCAATATAGTTTAAAATAACTTATTTGATCTTAGGCTGTTTCACTATACCTTCATTTGTTTGTTCTTCATTTCCTATCTATTTCATTCCATAAAATCACCTTAAGATATCCTTTGACATAAGTTACTTGCCCCATGGATCCTGCTTGAACCTTGCTTTCCGATTAAAATCCTCCTATGACTCCATAACCCAATGGGTTAAAACTGTCTTTGCCTTTTCTGTCAGCCAAATCATTCCTTCATCTGCAAACACCTTCACCCTTGATTTTGAAACTTCCTTCACTTTCATCATGTCCTTGCCCAACCAAAACAAACAAAACAAAACCCAAGCTCTTCATAACTAGCCTAATATCATAATTCCAGCTATTAAAGATCACATCTTTAAACTTATTCATAGAGAGATCCCTCTCTGGATTCAGGAGGGCTAGATCCTGGAATCCCAAAGTAGGTTGAAACGATGTTGCGTCTGTAGTTTTAGTCTTACCAATCTGCTGAAATTACAGATTCCTAACATTTCTGGCGACTCCGCTGGGGAACTGAGTGCATTTTATCTTACACACCCTTAGGCACCCAAAAGACCCAAGATCTCTGGTTAGATTGGTATCCAATAAACATAGTGGTGGACCATAAAACCTTTTACCTCTGAAAAGAGCTAAAAAATTCCACTTGGCGACTCCACAATCCTTATCAGACCTTAAGACTCCACTGGGAAGAACCCTTATCATCATAGTATCATTCAAACAATTAGAGGACTGTAGGATTAAAATTTGTGTAAACAGACTAGTTAACCTCTCAAATATTGTTATACCTGGTTGAACTTGTCTTGTTTATTAGGGTCTGAAAATCATTTCATAGTGGCTCCTAGAAAGATTCACACTAGAGCCCATCATGACCCTGATCCACCTGAAGTAGTAGATAACCCAGAAGGTATCCTTAGGAAGTCTCCTAAGACAAAATTATCAACTGTTTTCAGATCACCCTTGAGAGCTAATTCTTTTCCTAAAAACCTTGCAGCTCTACAAGAAACACATGGTGGTGGAACCATTAAATCATTTTACCTCCCTAGGAGCTAAAAATATTCCACCTGGTGACTCCACACTCTGAAACTCCTAGAAGACCAAATGACTCCACTGGTAGAAGACCCTGAACTGATTGACCAGACACAATGACCTTTGTCTTGATTTACAAACATGATTCCAAGAATACAACGACGATATGCCCCAATGAGTAGAGATCATATCCCTGGGTTTCCACATAAGATGCCCCAGGTGAATTGGGATGACAACCTGCCTATTTTTCAAGGTGAAAAGTTTGATGACCCTTTATTACATCTTATCAAATTTCACATACATGTATGGAGGTTGAAATTTGAATGGCATGAAGACTACCTAATGAAAATGTTCATGTTAACATTAGAAGGAAAAGCTAGGGATTGGTATGAATGCTTAAGATCTAGTAGTTTGTTTTCTTTAAGAGACCTTGGATATGTGTTCTATGAGAACTATAAAGAAAACACTACATCATTATCATTGGGTGCAATATATTATGATCCATCACAAAACATCACCCAACACATTATAGATAATGAGGAAGCTTTGGAAGAGATGCATCCTGAAGATCTTTTAATAGCCATTCATGAGTTTAATCTCCTGTTGAAAAATTTTAAGAATATAGATGAATCAGTTGAGGAAGAAATGATCCAAGAAATAATGGACGTTCCTCAAGATATCCCTGAAAACTCAAATATTGATTCATCATCCCTTATAGCCGAGGCTCAAGAAGACATCCAACCTCAAAATCAGTCTTCGCAAGAGACAGATAATTGTTGTACTCTTGTTTAGAGGAACATATAAACATCTTCCCCTTTGACAGAAAAAGAGATTGATTAGACTATTAATAAACAGCCAGTCTCTGAAACTTTTTGCAAAACAAACACTCTTTCCCATTCACATAAAGAACTTTGTTGTACAGATTTAGAAAGTTCTTTTGTAGATCAGAATGAAGAAGGACCTACTGATAACCCAGTATGTTTGATTGGCAGTATTACTTATATTTGTGATTCTCCTAACTTTGATCTATCTAGTGATGATGCTCCCCAAACAGAAGTTAATTTTGCAAAATCATCATTAGCAGATTTATGGGAGGAAGATCAGTTCCTTCAAAGAAGTAATGAGCCAGTGCAGACTATTTATGATACTAATGATGAAAGTTTTCAAAACCTAGAAGTAAGTGAAGATTCATTGGATCTTTGCTCCGTTTCTTTTCAGATCATCAGTAATGGTTTCCATGTGATTGGGAATCAGTATACTTTCAGATCAAAGGATGAGGAGGAAAGAAACGAATAAATCTTTGGGTAGGTGGGAATCAAGGAGCTTTCTCTTGAAAAACAGGAAGCAATTAAACATACCCTTGCTCAAGAATATAATAACCTCCTTATAGAGTACAATCCACTAAACCAGAGCATACTAGGGCTACAAGAGGACAACACTGCAAAATATGATGAGTCCTCCAGTTCAGATGATGATGAGGAAGAAGGAGAGAAACAAATAGAAGACTATCCTGTTGTGGATATACCATCTTCCCAAGAAGAGACTTCTCCCTTCATTAATGTCAATCTGTCATTCCAAGAACCTGAATTTATATCAGAAGCAAGCATATGTCTAGAGAAACAAAATATTTCACTATTTGCTTTTGTGCAGGTTAAAGATGACGATACTTCCAAGCTACATACTGAAGAGATAGTCCTCAAAGCTGATGTCTTGGAAGTAGATAACCTACCAATTGTAGAGGACCATAAAGAAGAGAATCTTCATCTTTTCTTTGTTGATCCTATGGAAGAGTGTGTGGAAATCCCAACTGGCTCAAATTATCAAGTAGTGATCCTTTGCAAGAGTCAGAGACATGAAAAGCTGTCACCTTCTGTGATAGCCTTAATATTGAAGGTTAATCTTCGATATGTTCTATGGATACCTCTGACAAGCAGCCAGAGTTTCTACATCTTCTTGACATTACTCAGCTGGCTGCACTGGCATTTTTGTATCATATGATAAATTTTAAATACTCCATGTATAGAATAGGTTAGATAGGAATGTCAATAAAGCTCAACCTTTGAGCATTTAGTTAGTTGTTGTTTTCTTCTTTGAAGAATACAAAAAAAGAAAAAATACAAAAACAATGAAAAAGAGAAAAGAGGGTAGATTGACAAAACAATAAAGGTACAGCCCCATACCAAAAAAAGAGAAACAAATCTGAAAGTGTGCAAGCTCAAATGCCACTCCTGAATAACACACTTCTAGTTAGTCAAACGGTCTAAACTTGACTAATTAGCTTTAAATTTTCTGCTGATAGGGTAGTGAATTTGATTTGCCAAACTGTTTAATCTTGGCTTATCAGTAGATAGTTTAGGATAGAAATGAAAGGTTCAAACATGTTCAAAACCTGAACCTAAGTTTCCCAAAGAGATGACTCAAATTTGTTTTATTTTCTGAGTCAAAAATATGTAAATCTGGTTCTAATTAACTCAAAATCTGAACCAGAGAATAAAGAAGGAACAACTCAAAAAGAGTCAAAACAGAGCTGTAAAAGGATGAAGGCCATGAGGAGAAATTTTCAGATCTTAAGCCTTCCATTTTGATTTAATTTCTCTACAAAATAATGTCTATGTGCAACCTGTTTTTATGCCATAGAGCACAGCAAGTCAAACAACTTAATCTTGACTTGTCTGTTTTAAAAAAAAATTGTTGTAGAATTAGAGAATAAGATCTGTTGGATAGTTTAATCCCAACAGATGGCAAAATAGGTAGAGAAGCATCTGAACTCAACTGTTTATTCTGAGTTCAGGGAGAAATAAGGAGTAGAAATAGATTACATTTCCTGCTTTCAAAAAGAATAAAATTTTGTGAATAGAGTTGGCCAATCCAAGTGCACTCCAAAGAAGAAAAAATGTTAGATCAGTAGGATTGGGTAGGTAGAAAGTTTGTATTGATGACAATCCATTGTTTTCATGGTTGCTAATATATTTTCAAAAGATCATCCCAGCAAAGGAGGAGTAGCCCAATGGATTAGGCAACAGGTCAGCCTCCCAGAGAAAGTACAATGGATGAGGCAAACTGATTAGCCTCCCAGAGAATGCAACTCTGAAGTTCTTGATGCCTTCAAGAAGGCACCATCCCCAAGTGGAGCCACTGTTAGCCACCTATAAAATTTGATTATATCAACAGGTGGCTAAATCTGTTTTGAGTCTTCAAGGAACAATTTTCTATAAAAAAAATTGTTGGCTCTTGAAGACTCTTGAAGGCCTTTGCCTCTGTCCAGATCCTATACTTCTGTTTTCATTCCAAAAGAATCTAAAATCCTGCTGATTTCCAAAGCCAAAATACTGCTACAAACACCATTTTCACCTTTCCCTTCTTCCCAAATTAACCTCATCTTGCTATCCCCCTATTTCCCACAAAAATCCCTCATTTTCACATTTATGCCTTTTTTACCTCATCAAAATCCCCTTTTAAGGTTTAACACTCACTCTTGGCCTTATCGGAACCCTCAAACCTTTGAAAATCATGAGAAAAACCATTAAAAACCAATTTTGTTATATATAAGGGTTTAAGCCCCCTTGGGCTAAGCCCCAAGCCTTTCCACCCATACACCCTGGCGCCGTGACCGCGCGCTGAGCAGTCGGGTGCTTATTCTGGTTTAAATAAATATTTCGCAAAACGTTAAAAACCTTTGAATATTTATTCAAACCGTCGAAATATCCTTTTATTAAATTTTCCACCCGTGCAATTTTTGGAGCAATCTACACCGTCGATTTGATCCACAGATCCGACGGTGCGGAGCGCGCCTCTCTGTGGACCCCCCAGCCGTGCGTCATTTTCCCAAAACCGCATGGTTTTTATCGCACCACTCTTCGGCGGAGGGCGGTTTTTGCCCGATGACTAGCGATTCCATACATCGCTTGCCACGCGTCCCATGTACTATTTATAAAACCGCCGTCCATCCGTCATCCATCGCGTGTTAATGTTCAGACCAGGACGCCCAGTGATATCACTGTGGACCGTCCGATCTGGGCCCACTGAATCAACGGTGATCGCTCGTCGAAGTTTCTCGATGGTTAATGAAGATGCGCGCATGATAACTGGGCCATCGTACAGCAGCAAATAAATCGCCACGCCGTCGATCTGATCTGCAGATCGACGACCCACCATTCATCGCCTGATCTCTCTGTTTGACTTTCCATTGCCCAATCCCGACCGTCGATCTTTGTGCGATCGACGGCTCAGATTCATCCTTCTCCTCTGACCGCCTCGTTCAATCTCGACCGTCGATCTCTGCAAGATCGACGGCTCAGATTTAATCCTTCTTTCACCCATTCCACGATCGCTCCCAATCAATCCTGACCGTTGGATGATGCCATCCAACGGCTCCGATCTCCTCGCACGCCCTCCGATGCAGTTAACCTATATACGTAGGTTTTATAATAGTTTCCATGTTTTGCAGGGTTCTAAATCATTTTTTCGTTATTTCCAAAGAAGATTCAGAGGCGGAGGGTGATGACTCTCCTGTCTTCGATTCGTTAAAGGAAATCATCCACAGGGTGGAAATGCACGTTTCATCAATGTTTTCTCAGGCATAGATGCCTTATAAACCCTGCGCAGCCCTGCACATCAACAAAAACCATGAATTTGGTACAGGCAAAGAGTATCAGAGACGAAGACCAGAATTAACCAGAACAGAGGATTAAAGGACAAATTTATGGGGATTACGTCTAAGATGCTTATCAAAAGCCTAATCCCCGATTCAAAACACAGGTTAAAGAAGATCTGAAGGGTTTTTTCAACAGGAATGCCTCCACCACCACAAGATAAGGAAAATTGATCCCTTTAATTACCACGATGCCACTTTTGCCTCAAAGTATTCAATCAAAAGCCAAATTTATTGATCGGGCTCCTACAGCCTCACATGAAATCAAAGGCTGCCTAAACAATTAATACTAATCGAGGGTCTTATCTCCAAATTTTCGGCAAAACTATTTTAAAGGGTTGAAGAACAGTCCAGAAGTAGATCTACCAATCATCAGGCCTCGAAAGGCACAAACAGAGTTATGAAGCAGAGTTATAAATGATTACATTCCCACCTTATGCCTTGCCTGGTTCCCAAAGGCCAGGGATTGCATTGATTACATAATTAATAATACTTGACCCCTGAAAAATCCTCCCACCTCTTCATTATTCTATAAATACTTCTGTAGAAGATGATAAAATGTTGGTCTCTGGACATTTGAATGCATGTAATAGTTTTCTGAAACTACTGATGCCCTGTTTGCAACTTGAAGATACATAAGCTGATATGAGAAGTTGAAGTTGTAGAGACCCACCGGGCTTGCTGATTGTAACTGGTTTGAAACATCAAATACAAGCTACTGATTTATGGGATCCTGATTTATGTCAATGGTGATGTGTTTCCTTACTGTCAATTTTTGTTTTGCTTAATGTTTCCACTCTATTCACTTTCTTTGATAAAGAGCAGCAAACATAGAGCTAGGATTTACTTTCAACAATACCCTTCTCTTACTGAAAGCTTTATTGTCTATTTTTTCTTCATTTGAAAGTTCTCTTTGAAGAGTACATTAATGTAGGTCGGTTTAAAAGCACTTGCTTGATCTCAATTGCTCTTTGTCATTGTTATCTGTGGTTTCCTTATTGAATATGCTGGAAGCAGGGTAGTTTAAAGGCACTTACCTGATCTTAAGCTGTTCAACTGTCTTTAATGTTTTCTAACTGAAAGAACTTCAAAGCAGGCTAGTTTAAAGGTATTAACCTGATCTCAAAATACTCTCATGTTTTTCTTTAAGTACATGCTAAAGCAATATATTTTAAAAGAACTTATTTGATCTTAGGTTGTTTCACTATACCTTCATTTTTTTGTTCTTCATTTCCTATCTGTTTCATTCCATAAAATCACCTTAAGAGATCCTTTGACATAAGTGACTTGCCCCATGGATCCTTCTTGAACCTTGTTGTCCGATTAAAATCCTCCTATGACTCCATAGCCACTCCATAGAAGCGTCTTCTTTCTCCCTCTGACCAAATCATTCCTTTATGCCAACACCTTCACCCCTCAATTTGAAAACTACCTTCACTTTGTTAGGGTCTGATGTTTTAGTAGTGTGTTTTTTGGTTTTTTTAGTTTTTAAGATTGTGAGGGATGAAACTGATCAAATACATAAACTGGATGACAAGATGTAGATAAATTGGGCTATGGGGTCAAACAGATCAAGGAAGCTATGAAGTGATGATGTAAAGCTGCTGTAGGGCCGATTTGATTCACAATAGAAGGGATCTCTGGGCAAAATGGATTAAATGAACAATAAGTTGGTGAAAGACAAGGGATTTCAAGTGCAAACTAGTTAATAGTAGACATAAACATGTAATAGCAAGCCATTGATCATGCTAGGAATAACTATAAGCTAATCAATACATAGAAATCAAACATTCCAGCCATACATAGAGGTATAAGACCCTCTAACTTCGGGAAAAGGCTATCAGACTTTGGGGAAAACTCATGAGACAAACTAACAACTCATAAACTATGCCGGAACACCTAAACATAGTCTCTAAGTCATTGGGCACTTGGACAAATAAGTTTTCATAGTTTAGGCAAAGGGCTAGATCGAGACTAGGCCTCCTTGGTTCAACAAAATGATCAACAAATCAGTCAAAGAGAAAGTTTTATGGACAGAACTATGGGCAGCTGATAGGTAGGTAGGGCAAACCATACATCCTACTCAACATACATGGAACTGATGAATAAAACTTAGCAACAACTCCTTAGGTTACTAAAGAGCAGCTAAGAATTCTTTAGCATAACTAAGGGAGAAGAAAACATCAAGCTATGAAGATTCAGGGATTTTGAGGTGCCTCCATGGGCATGTCTCAAAATCAGTCTTTACTGATCTATAGCAGCAAGAAAAATGAATTATGAGTGAAAACTAGAAGACAAAACACATTAAGAAGCACTATACCATTCTACCATGTCAAGGAATCCATCAACAAGCCTTCAACATTCCTCAAAAGCATCCAAGAGGCAATCCAAACATCATAACTCAAGTGTATTCTTCAAAGCTCATATGACCAATGCATTAATTCTTCTCTCAAGTTCAGCCTCCTATTTACAAAGAGAACCATGGAATAAATAGGCTTGAGGGAGGAAAACCTCATGAAGCAACTAGCTATCCCATTGGCCAAGTCAAAATATCTAAACTTGTCCTTGAGGCTTTGCAAAGCCCAAGGCACAAAATATCTCATAAAATATCTTAAAAGCTGCTAAAAACGGAAATTATATTGACTTTACATGATTTTCCCATGATAAAAATAGCCTAACGCACATTTGGGAAAAGCAGATTTTTGGAGTTCAAAAATTACAAAAATACTTCATATTTAGGCCTGAAAAAGGTCCCCTGACTTGCTGAATGCGAATGGCAGCCTTCCTGATGTCGAAATCAGGCTCATGATGGCTCGTTGGAAAGCTCTCTGTGTCTGCTTTCCAACGCAAGTGGAATCACCTCAATCTGATCTCTGAAAGTCCCTCAAAACTGTACTTGTGCGCAAAAACCCAGAAAATAGCAGGCTGCTGATATGGCGGGCAGAATGTGCAAAATGAGGCTTTTTTTCGCCAATTTGGAGGGGCGAATGATCTTCAAATGCCCTGAAAATTGCTGGAGACCTGCTCATGGAATTATGGCATCCATCGGTATCATCCTCCTCCCTTGAAAAATCCTCGAACTGAAACGGCGCAATTATGAGTTTTTGACTAAAAACCCAAAAAATGCCGAAAAACAAAAAGTTGCCAAAATAGGCCCAAAATTGGCATGCATGACCCTCAAGGGTCCATAGCAACATGCTCCGAATCTGATGCCAAAATATCAAGGGCTGATATGTCTTTCTTCTCTTTGTGTGTCGGGCGCTCCTTAAAACTGCTGTTCTTGATCATCATCCTTATGCTGTTGCTCAAACTGCTGAGCTGCTGCTGTTCAGCACTATCCTCCTCTGGTTCCTGCTTCTGCTGATCTTCACCACTGTCATGTTGCTCCTGTTGTCTTGCTTTGGAGGAATTTTGACCTAACTATGCTTTGGAAGAAACCAACTGCCTTTTATGAACAATGCCCTGCTGGATTGAAAATGGCCACTATACTGTTTGGACAGATATGGACACTGTGGATTTGAATAAGATGCTACAATGTTTCTTTGAATAAGTCACCTCTGTACTTCTTAAAAACAGTCCTTCAACTCTGTATGCATTTCATCCATGCAAACTTTTAACAATGGTACCATGTGTAAAAGATGGGATAACTGCTTTGTAGATTCCCTGTGTACTGTTTTGAACAATCACCCCTCTTGTGATTTGGTTAGGCCAACCTACACTGGTAATTGTGTTTTCAAAACAAAACTCAAATATTAAAAACCCTGCTCTTCAGGTCATTCACCTTAAAAATACCTCTGTCAACAGATTTCTATAAAAGATAACATACAGTGGAAAAGAAAAGAGACTCTTGGGTTAGGTGAAATATCAGCTCACTGTGTTTAAGAAAACACCTTTCACTTGTGAATTTTGAGAAATCAATCACCACCTTTGTACCTCTGGCTTCAATGTTAAACTCGATCATCAACAATGCTGCCTTCTAGAAAATGGCCCTATTCACCTTCAGAAAATCCCTGTTAACAGATCTTCAACATGATACAAAATGGTTTTTGTAAAGGCAGACCCAAGTTAGATGTAAAATCAATGTACAGTGGTTTAAGAAACACACTCTCTGCTTGTGAGTTTAAAAAGGTCCACCAACACCTCTATACCCCTGCTTCCAATGTTTAAAGTTTCAATCATCAACAACTCTGCCCTTTAGAACGTGGCTCTGCACCTTTGGAAAACTCTGTTCAACAATCTTTAGAATGATACAATGTAGTGCAATGAAAAAGCAGACTTAGTTTAGGTGTAAAATCAATGCATAGCGCTTTGGGAAGACCAACTCTTTACTTGTGAATCTCAAAGGTCAACACTACACCTGTACCTCTGTTTTAATATTAAATGCAATTACCAATAACTCTGCCCTTTAGAAAATGGCCCTTTTCATTTGTAAAGTTTTAAGAAAACAAACACTGCTTTTGTACCTCTGCCTCCAAAGTTTACATTTAACCACCAACAACTCTGTCTTTTAATATGTTGTTCACCTTTGGAAACTCTTTGCCAACAAACTTACATTAATGAAAAATATAGTGAAATAGGGGCAGATTGCTAGAAGGGGCTTGTTGTGATGAGTGTTTTGATAACCCTGTTCTTCAGAAATGACCTCCCTCTTGAAACATATCACAAACAACAGCTCTTCAAAATGACACCATATGGTGAAAGAAAGGCAGAACTAGGTTAGGTGACATCAGTGCACCATGCTTTTTAGGAAACACACCCTTTGCTTGTGAGTTCAAAAGATTTATCAATACATCTATACCCCTGCCTTTGATGCCAAAATTCAACATTAACAACCTCTGTCTTTCACTGTGCTGTTTACCTTTGAAAATCTCTGCTAACAAGTCTTCAACATGATACAATATGGTTTCTAGGAAAGGCAGACTCAAGTTGGATGTATAACCTATGCACAGTGGTTTTTAGGAAATATACTCTCTGTTTGTGAGTTTAAGAGATCAACATAATACCTACACCTCTGTTTTAATATCAAATGCAATCACCAAGCATTCTTCCCTTTAGACAGTGGCCATTTTCACTTGTGAAGTTTTGAGAAACCAACACCACTTTGGTACCTCTGCTTTTAATGTCAAAATCTAACCATCAATAATCTCT
Organism: Pinus albicaulis; assembly: GCA_034641835.2. Taxonomy (NCBI): domain Eukaryota; kingdom Viridiplantae; phylum Streptophyta; class Pinopsida; order Pinales; family Pinaceae; genus Pinus; species Pinus albicaulis. Next base: position 1,533,091,863 of record CM076570.1, on the reverse strand, counting down.
GCTCCTCAGTGTACTGTGTACTTCTGGCTTCAAATGTTAAACTTGATCATCAACAACTGTGCCTTCTAGAACATGGCCTTATTTCACCCTCAAAATTACTCTGTTCAACAATCTTCAGAATGATACAATGTAGTGTAATGACCAAGCAGACTTAGTTTAGGTGTAAAATAAGTGCAACAGTGGTTTAAAGAACACACTCTGTTTCAATCCAGGAACTATTTTCAAATTTGTGAGTTTAAATAGTCCATTAACACCTATATACCTCTGCCCCTAAATGTTTAACCTTTATCCACCAACAACTCTGCCTTTTAAAGTCTTTGATGTCAACCTTAACACAAAAAACTCCCTGTTCAAGGAAACTTTCAAAAATCCAACAATTCTGTCCTGTGCAAGAGTGTGTCCTCCTTTCACTGTTTGTACATCAAGCAAAACACCATACACAGGTCTAGACAACAAGAACACAGGGCGGAGGTAAAATAACAGAGCTTCTGGAAGACTAACAAGCTTTTTAGACAGGGATTATCAGAGTCTTCTCTTTCAAAACAATAAAAATGTCAAACACCCTCACTGAGTATACTTCACTGTTTTAGTAGTGTGGAAATGTATGGATGATAGTGTGAAAGGTTCTTCGTTAGCACTAGGTATGTATTTCTGCAATGAAAATCCTCTTTTAATTTTAAACACAGTCCTTCACAAGACAACCTCTTGCAATCGATGGGGAAATCGTAAAATACCTTAAACTTGATGGATGCCTGCTTTCGAAAGCTTAAAACATTGTGGGGAACCCTTGACACTTGCGCGGAAATCTTGATAACAAACCCGTCGCGCAGAAAACACCCTTGTCGGGCCTGTCGGGTCGACCTGTCGGGTGGTCGGGCGGCCACCTACAGGCACGTCGCGCCCACCTACAGGCCCGTCGCGCCGAAGAAGGAAACCTTTACAAAAATCTGCCCAGGCACGTCGCGCCAAATCCCAGGCACGTCGCGCAAATTTTCAGTTCATTTTGAAGGCCTTCCCGGTGTCGGAAGTGGGCGTGAGATGGCTCGTTGGAAAGCTGTGGAAGTCTACTTTCCAGAAAAACTTGAATTTTGTCATTTGGTGTCTATTTGATCCTTCAAAAATTGATTTTCCCAACACTGGTCAAAACTGGTAAATCCTGGTGCAGAAATGCATCGAGCTGTTTGTAGACCATTTTTGAATGCCTTCCCGGTGTCGGAATTGGACGCGAGATGGCTCGTTGGAAAGATGTGGAAGTATTATTTCCAGAAAAACTTTAATTTTTTCATTTGGTGTCCATTTGAGCCTTCAAAAACTGACTGTCCCATCACTGGTCAAAAATGGTGTATGCTGGTGCAGAAAAACATAGCGTTGATTGCAGGCTACTTTTGGATGCCTTCCTTTTGTCGGAATTTGGCCCGAGATGGCTCATCGGAAAGCTATGGAAGTCTATTTTCCATAGAAACTTGAATTTTTTCATTTGGAGTCCAATTGAGCCTTCAAAAACTGACTGTCCCATCACTGGTCAAAATGATGAATCCTAGTGCAGAAATTCTCCCGTGACATCTGTATTTTTCACATTTCTCATAAACCATGATACCTGTGTAGAAACTGAAGAAGGTTTTTCTTCTCGAACTTATGAGGGACAAAAACCTCTCTCAATTTTGTAAATTTCATCTCTTTTTGATCAGAAAATCATTTTGAAACAAACTTCCCGGGTGCTCCTTAACCCTAATTTCACTGTGGCAGAGGTATGATGATTCAACAGCCAAGCAATTTTACTATCCCTTTGTATTTTCTGTGATGAGATATTTGAGCTTCTTTTTGAATGTGGGGGATGGCCTTTTGACAAATTCTTGGCTTCCTTTTGACCATGATGGTAGAGTTTGTTTTGAGATCAAGACCCCTTTTGTCAATAGAACCATTTCATGACTGAACATATGTTCACTGTTTTTCTCTCTTGGTGATTTTTAGCAAGGAAGGGCTATTCATAATGTGCCAAAAATTTGAAAGCTTTGAACACCTATTTCTTGAAAAGCATTTCTTTGGATCTTTGGCATGTGATTTTGTTTTGCTGCTTGAACCTTTTCTTCAAGGAAAAGTCTTCTTTTTCGTATCAATGGCACACATATGTTCAATATTGCCCCTTTCCTACTGTAGGTATAGTCAGACAGAGAGTTCTTTGAGACAGGAGTACCAAAATCTTTGCATCACCAGCACTAGCATTTATCTGTGAAATGACTTTTATTCCTTTTTGGTAACCTTCCACTGCTCTTTCTATACTGTATCTTTGTGCTGAATCTGTCCTTTGGAATGATGACCATTGTGTCTATTTTAGGATATATAAACAGTGGCAACTCATCAAAACCAACTTCCTTCTGCCTTGGCGATTGTTGTGTTATTCAACATAAGATAGCTTGTGTTCTTTCAAAGTGTTTGATGATTGCTGCTTCCAGGTGATTCACAAGCTTACCTTGGGACTGTAAGTGTGCTCTCTTGATGGCTTGCTTTCATACTCTACTTCACTGTTTACTCAAAGGACCTTCTTTAGATTTCTGGGCAGGTGATCATGGAATGTCTTTAACCCCTTTTAAATCAAATGCTCCTTTGGCATTAATAGCATACAATATGTTCAATATTTTCTCCTTTCCACTAGGTGTACGGTCTGACAGATAGTTCTTGAAATAGGAGTATCAATACCTTTACATTATCAGCACTATCATTCATCTGTGAAATGACCTTTCTTCCTTTTTGGCATCCTTCCACTGCTTTCTTGTATCAATCAGTTTCAGCACCCTGCAGTAGTTTTGGCCCTCTACTCATATATGGAGGAGGCTCTTCATCGGGCAAATGTAGTGGTAAGTAAACCATTTGAACAACACCAATCTTAGCATCTTCACTTGCAAGCCTCACTGTGTTTTTAGAAGAAAACCTAGCCAGAGTAATACTGTCTCCCTGCATTTTCCTAAGGGTGAATTAGACATTTGGCTTGTTCATCTCATGATTGATTATTTTAACAAACAACCTTTGTGACTATGAAGGTCAGTGCTTCCTTGAAAAAACCAAGCACTTTCTCCTGCCTGTGTAATGGCATTGTTTAACAGCCTCTATTCCATTTGATCTAGAACAAAACAGGCCTCTTATGATTTGGATGTTTACTGATGACAGGTCCTTCTAAAGTTCAACAATCCATATGGTTTGCAAGTTTGAGATGAGCTCCTTTATCTGGCCAAACTCCCTTTTCCTTTGAGTTTATCATATTTCCACTACATTCCTGTTATGATCATTAGCCATTTTCATAAAACCTGGAGTCCTTGTTTCATTTGTTTCAGCTCAAGACAAACCTGGATCTTTGCCACCTTCTGAGTCAATACTGGCCTACGCCCTCTGCTTATGGATGAAGGAGGCGCCCTAACCCTCTGCTTGTAATGAAGGAGGCTCTGGGCCTTGACAATTTAACATTTGCTGAGACAGTGGCGATCCTTTCTTACTGTGATTTTTATGCTGAAAAGAGCTTGTAAGGTCTTGATGAGTGACTTTTGTTTTGCAGCTTCATCTCAGGCTCATAATACATTTAGAAGCAGCTGTTCCTCTAACTGTAAACTCAAACATTTACTCCATGAGATGAAATATATTTCCTGTCTTTGTAGAACCATAGAAAATAGTGAAAAACCTACTAGTCAGCTTGAGATTGGGCTTTATGCAGTGCTGAGATCTAGGGGGTGTGAGTGGCGCGACTTAAGGCTGTTTGTCAATTTCATTTGCAAAGTAAGGGATCAGTCATGGTAGGTCTGTTGCAGATGAAGGCTTTTTGGCTTTTTGATGATTGCCAAAGGTGAGATGTCCTAAAACGCCACTTCCTAACATAGGGGAGACTTTTGAAACAGATGTGGATTTGCCTTTTAAAGCTGATGGGCAGGTCAATAAGGCTGAAGCTAGATAGGATTGTGATATGAGGTTTTTGATGTTGCCAGGGGTGGACTGAATAGGTAGAAAGGCGAAAAAAGTTTTGGGAGGGTTTTCTGGATGACATATTGACATAAGGAAATCGGTTTCTAGAAAACTCAGCTGAAGATATAGTCATCACTAACATGTAAAAAATACTGATGGCTAACAGTGGCTCCATTTGGGGAGGGCAGCTCCTCGTCAGGAGGTGTCCAGAATTCAGATTTTTGGATTATGAAGACCAGTGCCTTATCCATTGGCGCAAAATTTACCCTTCTCTTGATGTTATTTCTGAAATGTGACAGCATGGTTAACATCAACGATACTTCTACCTACCCCACTATCTTTCCTAACATTTTTTCTTCTCTTTGGCGCATTTGAACTAGCAGCCCTTTGAAAAATGCATATTTTTCTTTTTTCAAAATGAACCTATCTATTTCTACTCTTATATCTGTCGGGAGTTCAGATTAAGCTGATGAACTCCTTCATTTCTCTACCTAAAACTAGATCGACTGTCAAGATTAAGCAGTTTGACAGGATTTCATTCTCTAATCTACAACATGAAATTTAAAAATGATCAAATCAGGATTAGGCGGTCTGATTTGTCATGCATTTGTGGCATAAAGGACAAGCTGCACACAAATGTTATTCTGCAACAAAGGAAACTAGACAAGCGGGGCTAAGATGTACAATGTGTTTTTCATCCCTCGCTTCTCTCTTTGGTTCTGTTTTAGGCATGTGGAACCAGAATCTCTCCCTAATCTAAGCTTTGTGATAAGTCAATCTTACACAATGTTGACTATCTTGACACTCACTAACTTATCAGCAAATAAATTTAAACATGCTCAGCTATGATTAGGCTAGATAGTTGAACAAGACATTGAAGCACTAGTAGCGGCATTTAGACTTGCTCGCTTTCCGAAAGACTATTTTTTGTAACAAGGGCCTTTGTTCTATCTTCACTTGCCCTCTTTTCTGCTTTTTACTGTTTTTGACTTTCCTATCTTTTACTGTTTTTGACTTTTTCTATTTTTTCAATATTTCAAACAATGGTATGTACAATGACTGAAAGTGTTTCAAACTCAAAAATCTTGGAAATGACGGAATTTCAGCATCTTATCCTCGTAAGGATCTCCTCTCACCCTTGGCCCACTTAACTCTTGAAAATAAAAGTTTGGGAAATTTTCTCTCTCTAACATGACATAGGGATTCATGCAAGAATCTCTAAACAGCCCAGTATCCTCCCTCTGTACCTCTCTGAATATCTGATTCCCACTCCTTTCCTTACTGTATGCTTTTTTCAGGTAATGTATGTACTCTTGATAATTCTTGAAATAGATAGTGATATCATCAAGGTATGCAACAACACAGAAGTTTAACACTGGGAACATGGCTTTCATGAACAGATTTCTGATATTGGGTGGTTTAGCAATTTTGAACTTGAAATCAGATTTACCTCCCGCAAACTGGAAAAAGTCTTTAAGTTGTCCACTTTGTAAAGGAATTTGATGATTATGATCTGAAAAATGATCTTGCAAGAATACATCATTAGAAACATTTTCAATTGGTGAATAATGATCTTGAGTAGAACAAACATGATTTTTGTTATATGGAGATGCAGTATTATTTCTAAAATCAAAGTAGATTCTATGGCCATTATTTTTCTCCTTGATCATCTCAGTTTGTTTCAGTTTGCTGTGTTTGTTTTTGTTAAAGTTGTTCTTTGGGGAAAAGGCAGTGATACAATGTTTTCCCTTGCTTTTCCTGTAGAAACTAGTATTTTGCATGAGATTCCTGATTTTAGCCTTTCTAAGTTCTTCATGAAAAGACAAAATATGAGCCAATTTCAGTAGTTCAGGTATGCCGGGATTATAACTGTCATCCTTGCTCATAAAAAGTTTATTTGGTATTTTCTCAAGATGTTGAGCTACTGAGGTTATAGTCAAAGTTTTATTTGCAGTAGGAGGGTCACGTGATGGTAAATCCTTGAGGTATGGTAGAAACATTAAACTCTCTTTCTCCCGGGTTCCAAATAGGTTTATGATGTGAAGGTCTTCTAAAGCTTTTACCCGGAATAAATTTCCACAAGTTACTGCTGGCGTTTGATTAAAGCTAGAGCAATTTGCTTGATAGTACATGAGAGTTTGTGCTTCTTGCTCTAACCCCACTTTGGAGAGGGGAAACTTACTTTCCTCAAGACACGGTTGTTCATGATCATGGTAGTTTTGAGCGTCCAGCTCATCATAAGGCACCAAGGATAACTGATGTGGTGGATCTAAGTCTATATCAGCTTCCTCTGATTCTTCTTCCAAGTTTACATCAATATGCATGATAAAAGAGTTTAAGTCGGAGCGCAAGGAACACATTGGAATGTTATCTGGCCTATCTTGGCTGCTAATCATGTATTTCATGTGGGATTCACGGTCGAGTATCCTATTCTGACCAAACACAGGGATGGTGGCATATGACATGTCCAGTTGAATATTCCCTTGGAGTTTGGCTCCCCAAGATCTAGATAGAAGCATCCCATACTTGGGAGGAATGTCTGCCACTACTATATCCATGATTAGATGTTTTGCGGGTATTTGGGCCAGACTAAAGCAAAGGTCTTTGATCAAACCCAGGCATTGGACTCTGCTTGAATCAAATGAATACAAGTCTTTGTATGGTCTTGTGCTTTCCAAGCCTAATCTTTCCATTACTACCTTCGGCATAAGATTATGAGATGCGCCGGAGTCTAGCATGGCATTGTGGAGGATTTGGTCGTGAATGTTTAAGCTAATGTAAAATGGAAGAGTAGCTCCTTCTTGAAATTTTCCCTCTACCTTTGGACCAAACAATACTTCAGGACTGCCATCAGTGAGATTAACAGTGTTTGCATCATTTCCTAGATTTAATACCTTTAGTACTTGGGATTTATAAGAGTTTTGGGCAATGAGTTCAGTAAGAGGTATGGTGATTTTGATTTTAGCGATTTCGCCTTCAAAGCTAAAAGGCATTTGAAGTTTAGATATGTTTGTTTCAGCTTTTTCCGCTGAGATCTTGTCTATGTTCTGAGCTTGTTGGCTTTGTTTAGGGATTTTGTTTGCCATAGCTGTCTTGGTGACCTTTGTAGAAGTATCAGGAGTATATGTGATAGGACTAGTTTGGGTAACTTTAGCTTGGCTTTGATCAGCCTTTTCAACCTTGATTTTGTCACTACTTGGTGCCTTTTTGAGGATGGTATCTGGAGCTTTAGCAGTATCAGAGTTACCTCTCTTGACATTATCTTGGTTTCTTTTGCTTCTAAGGTCATATTGCCTGTGGGCTTCTTCAATAGCATTTTGAAACTCTATGGCAGGGTCATCAAGATCCTCATAATTGGTCTCATCTTGATCAGGCGAAAAGAATGCTTGTTCCTCTTCGGTGAGGTACACCTCACCTTCATTGTCAGACCCTATGAGGTTTAAATGATGTTCATCAAGAGGTTCTGAGTCCCTATCATCTTCTTCCACATAGTTTTCATTGAATGGTGGCCTTATATGTTGGTCATTGTCCCTTGGTCTGTTTTGGGGCTGTTCCCTCCTAAAGTTTTGGTTTCGGTTTTTGATTTGAGGGTTTGGCTGGTTATCTCTAACAGGAGCTTTTTCATTGATCTTTTCCCACATTTTAGCCATGGATTTGACTAAGTCATCTATTCTGGGATCTAGGGAAGGTGACGAAGTGGAGACTTCATCTCTATATGTGACCTTTCTTTCTGATTTAGTTCTGGCTCTTTTTTCAGCTAAGTTGGCATCTGCTTTTATAGCTATTTGTTGCATTTCTTCCAAGGTAGGGGGATCCTTATCTCTTAAGTGATATGTCATGTCCGGATCAAACCCCTCGGGGAATTTTGCCAAAGCTAAACCAAGTGGAGGTTTGAAAAGAGGTGGGAGGG
>CM076570.1:1533008724-1533083905 GCA_034641835.2 Pinus albicaulis | reverse complement strand
AACTTTCATCATGTCATTGCCCAACCAAAATAAACAAAACAAAACCAAAGCTCTTCATAACTAGCCTAATATCATAATTCCAGCTATTAAAGATCACATATTTAAACTTATTCATAGAGAGATCCCTCTCTGGATTCAGGAGGGCTAGATCCTGGAATCCCAAAGTAGGTTGAAACGATGTTTCTTCTGCAGTTTTAGTCTTACCAATCTGCTAAAATTACAGATTCCTAACAATATCCACAAGAAGACACACCATCTAAGATGCCTTGGGATGTCAGAGAGGCCACCAGGGCCATGCATTAGCTACATATCAGTGAGTAAGTTACTCAAAGGGTGAGAAACACTTTCAACAGGGGGGTGATGATGGGTCCAATAAATATGTATATTATAAGGCCATTTATCAATCCTCCAGTGTACAAATTCTTCATTTTTCACATTAATTAACACTCTTTGGCTATAATATGCTCAGTAAGGAGACTAAGGGGTGTCTTTCATACTCTATAGCCTAATATGGTTAATGTGCAAGAAAAGGTGTAGTTTTGAGTGCATTTACTATGCAGAGTCATGTTGGAGGCATCTAGAAGAGATGTGAGAGGCTTGTCCCATGAATTTACACTCCTTCAACTTGAATTGATCCCTAGAATCTCTCATCGACAACATGAGGTGTATTGGCAGCCAATTCTCTCAAGTAATTGCAAGGATATACGAGACTCAGATTCACTTTTCTCAAGATTTTGGAGGGAATAAATCCTTTATCCAAGGATGTCTCCCCTCAATCATCTTTGTATAAATCAACAAGCCTAAGGGCTCACTATGATGCTAAATTTTGGAGCAAGGAGAGCTACTAAGCGTTGAGTGCTTAAGATTGTCATTTCCATTTTTATTTTCATGATGTATTTGAACTAAATTATGTTAATGAAAGGCATGTTTTTTTTCCACATCTAAGTTTGATTATGAGGGTTGTCTTCCCTTGGGTTAAGGCCTAACCCGGAGGATCTAACCTCTCTTTATTGTCTTATTTATGCATTATTTTAGTAGAAACATTTTCTTCTTTGTTTGAGTAGAAATTTACTTTCCTAAAAACTTGTGGTTGCAGACCTGATTTCCACCTCTCTTGTGGGATGTGTGGTTGAGGATTCTACATCAACAAGAAAAAAATATGTGGCTTCCTTCCTTTGCTGATTGCTAGGATTTAGCTCATTGTTCTTTTGAATACTCTATTTTTGCTATATAAGAGTTAAAATCACCTCTATAAATATTTCATGTATGTAGGTTATGTGCATGTTTTAAGGTGAATTAGTCCTTAATGAAATATAATCATTCTTTGTGCTATTTCATAGAATTTCGCTCATCATTTCTTTCTTAGTTTATTCTGCTACAATTTGATTATTAGTCTGGTATTCTTGTGAAGAACAAGAAGGGATTGATTTTTGGTCTGCAGGTATTACCAGTGGCTTATAGGGTTGGCACACTCATCCTACATATCTTTTTTCACCATCAAACTCTTCCTTGACCTCTCATATTACCCTAAAAAATCTGCCACTAAGACCACATTTTTGGGTCATTGAAGGACACCGTGAGAACTTGATTTTATGCAATCTGGGCCTCTAAAGGGTGATAATGATTGGAAAAGGCCTCACATAGCCTTCATACACCTTCACCTACCTTTCTCCACCTTCAAAACACTTTTCTACCATCAAGATGCTCACAGATCCAATCCTGTAGAAAAGTAGGGCATATTGTAGCATTTTGTAGCAATCATATAGAAAACCTATAACATCCTGTAGCATTGCCCAAACTTGACTATATTTTCTCTAAGAACTTAATTTTTCCCCTTGGGATTGAATAATGACCCATAGGCTCTAAATCCCTGATTGGGGAGGACCAAATACCGTTCTAGACTCACCTTTCCTTCACTCCAAGTAGAAATATGCAATTAGAATTAGAAAACAGATTTCCACATTTGAATGGAAATGAATGTTTTCTTATGAAATGTACATGGAATCTCGTACTAAGGCTAATTTTCATTGAACACATCGATAAAAAGGGTGATTCACCAATGAAAACTAGATTAGACCTTATTCTTGATTATATGCTTTCTTAGGATTTTAGCCACACACATTGTTGTTGAAAATTTCAAATTTATTTTTTCAAAGTAAATTTCCACATTATACATGTAGAGTATTGGTTTTCATTCTGCATGTAGAATAGCACTTTTCATTTCTACAACTAGCATAGTATTTATAAAGTTAGCCTTTACATTTGGATGAATAACACTTCCATTTCTGCAATTAGAATAATGTTTTCATTCCTACAATTAGAGCAGAACTCTCTCTTTCCATGAAATTTCTTTCTCTAAGCTAGTTGAAGGAGTGGTCTCTGTATGCCTTGATATTATCCATTTCATGAAGGTGGCATGAGTATAACTTGACCTATTGTTCATATAACATTGTCACATCTAATTTTATACAAACCCCATGTTGATAATTAAAGTTGGTAGCCTTGGGAGTCTCAACACACTTGTTGACTCTATTGAAGATCATCACTCTCCATCATCGATATATCATTATTAGTTATTTCCCTCATACTGCGACTCCTCCTGTCAGTGAAATTCCGTAAAGAGTAGGGTACATTGACTGAGGTGGTAGTGTGTATTTGTCCCATTCTTTCCACTTGGTCTAGTATTTTCCCATTTGGAACCCCTCCTAGGGCCCTTTCTAGATTGAGTGGTCACATGGAGGATAACAATCCTTCCTCCCAACCAACATTGACTACATCCACTTTCCCCATAGAAATATGTTGGCCCAATTTAATCTCGACCAAATCCTCCTCAATCATGCTTTAACTTCCTATTGTGGGATATTTTTAACCCCTTTTGACTCCTTGTATTTCTTAAATCAAAGGCATGAAGGCCTATCAAACCCTGCATGTTGTTTTTTAATATTATAATGAAAAATGAACAAAACTCAAACTTTAACACACTAGGCACTTACCTTGAGACCTTGTGCGAATTACCAAAGATGGTGATTGAGCTTTTGGATCTCGGGTCTTGGCATTTCCTTTTGTATTGCAATTCAATCAAAATTGTCCTGAGTTGATTGACATATTCTTGAAATGACCTTTTCATAACTTAACATATTCTTCTTTGTCACATCTATTAATGGATCCTAACAAGGGAATTTTGGATTAGAAATAATATATCAAAATTTCATAAGAGTATGATAATAGGATTTGAAATAGAATATTTAGGCCTGATTAACTATAGGTAAAAGTTATCACTATCGTGAAACAATTGACCGTAAGGCTCATTAGTTGATGGATATTGAATAAAATGGTGAAATATTTATCATCACAAAAAAAATCCTAATCACCCAATGGGCTAAGAGTCAATAAATGTTTTTTTGATGAAGGTATTTACGTCACCATCCACTAATGTGAAGCTTCAAATATCAGTAATCGTTTAAATTATAATTTTTTACTCTACCTATGAAATGGATCCAATCTATCTTGATATATTCATACCTTTTTTAAATTCCTACAAGGCTAAAACCCTATTTGGATCCTACACAATAGATGATTACATATTAATAAATCCAAAGACTTGGTTCTGAAGTTGGAAACCTTACTTCAAAGTTGTGCATCGCTTAACTACACAGTTAATTATTCCCGTATCTAATTTAAAAAATTGGTATAACACATTTTAACTCAAAATCGTAGAAATAGGGCATATGAGTGATAGAGGATATTTACACACTTCATTTGCACAAATTCTGTGCAAATTGGCTTGAATCACATCATTTGGCCCTTTCCTTCACTCTCTTGTACCTCTCTTAGTCCCTAAGCCTCTCTCAACTATCTTCTATCTACTCTCTCCTCTATTATCTAGGTGAAAAATTATATACAATAGGGATGGTTTGTTGAGATCCAATAAAAATGGATCTAATCATCCATGTGAGGAAATTATCAAATCTAAGCCTAAAATTTATAACTCCTTAACAACTCTCCTAAAATAATATATTACATGTCAATGAGGAAATAATTCCTCATTTCTTAAATAAATCTCTATTTATACTAAGAAATCAAATCCCTATATTTAATTACATTAATTCAACTTAATTTAAATTAATGGAGCCCACTCCTTTTAGTAAATGTGCCAAGACCTCCTAGGTCTTGTAGAATTGATGAAATGCTCCTACATCAGAATCCCAAGGAAAATTTAATTCATGGACTAAAATTCATGAGTCTTCCAACTACTTTTGCTCATTGTATATTTGATCTTTGTGTTTCTAACATTACCCAATTACAGGTGCATTTACTGCAATTTCTCCTCATCCTAGATCCCAAGCTCTACTTTGTTGTTGTCCCCAAGCATGACTCCATTTTTTGTTGTTTTTCTCAATCTTCTATGATTTCAAACTTTATAGTGTAGAACTCCACTTGCTTAGGTAATGTACTCTCTCATGGCCAAATGATTTTTTTTTGTTTTCTATTCTTTTTACTTAAATATTCCTTTTCTTAGGTTCTTTCATAATCAACTTCCATATTTCATTAATTTCAATGTAAAATTCCATGTCATTTTTGGAAACTTGTATCTATTCCTCTACATAGAATTTGTATGACTCTCGTTGACATCTCTTCATCAATTTCCATGCTCTAGATTTCTACAATAGCATACTCTTTGTTGTCCTCAACTCCTTGAGGATACATTTCACCCATCAAAACATATATTTACCCATGTATACTAGACACTTCCTCAAAAATACCAAAATGCATGAGAGCTATAAATGATCTACCTCCTCCATACTCTTCTAACTACTTTGTGAAATACTGACTCTCAATTTTTGTTATAAGTATGTAGTCTATTGTTTCTTCATGTGCATTAGCATGTCCATGAGCCTGCCGATTACACTTTGCATTATTGTATTTCAAGACAATATCTTGTTCTGCACTTCCTTGTTCTTTTGCAACCTGCAATTTATTCTTGTCTTTATCTTTGTCTTCTTTAAACAACTCTACAATTTATGGGTTTCCTATGTTCTTCAATGTCTATAACCATATGCCCAAACAAACACTTTTTTTGAAAAAATAAAAGATCATTTTCTTCTCTTGATGCCTTGAGCACTTCCTTCATCTTAGGCATTCTTGAAAACTGTTGCAATAGCTATTTAATATTTTTAAATCTTTGGGTTGAATAACCTTTCTTCTAATAGTTTGAATTCTTCACCATAATTTTTAATTACAAATATTTCATCCTTCATGCCACATGCTATAATATTTTTGTTATTTCATCATCCTCTTATTTTGAATGAAATAAAATTTCATTTTTTTGAGGCATTTTTGTCTCTTCCTTCCTTCCTATATACACACAATCAATTTGAAAAAAAATATTTATCAAAATTTGTTAGCATTATATCTAAATGTTATTTTTCATCTTCTTGGTCTTCCCTTTGGTCATCTTGACAAGTTGCATTCTTTGATTGAGTATAAGTTCCTTGTCATGATTTTCTTTATGAGATAATACTTTCTCTACCATTTCTATGAAAAAATTTTGATTGTGCTCTTCTTATATGCTTAGGAAAATAATTCCTTCATCTTCTTCTCTCTTTATGACAACTTCTAGTGATTTTCCATTATCTTCCAAACTTGCAAAACCTTCAACCACATACAAACTATCAATTTTAAAAACATAAGGTTTTTTAGCATCCTTTGATGTCTCTTTCATCACATCTTCATCATCATATTACCCAAAAATATGTCCCTATTTTGGTTCATAGTAGTGAAATTCTTCCTCAAACATAGCTACTCTGAGTTCCTCTTCCTTCCACCAAACTCTCATCATGTGCCTCAAATTTCTTGTAAACAATTCATTGATAGGACTTGTAACTTGCTTGTTCATTTTCCATCCACACCTCTGGTCTTTGGCACTTTCCTATAACAACATCATTATTATGTTGAGTTCTTACTTCATATAAGCCATTTCTTCATCAAATTCCTCTTGACTCATCCTTTTTCTCACTATGAAATCTTCTTTGACATCTTCCTCTATTTTGTTGTGGCTTTCACTTGGACCCTTTCCATGACCACCAATATTCATCTCTACTCTTCCTTAGTGAACTTTTCCTTGTTCACTTGTGAGTTGCACTAAGCCTTTGTAATAGCAAGTCTATTTAACCCCACTACAAGTAACTCACCAAGCTTCTCTCTTTTAAATTGGAATTTTTTTTAACATTAGTTCTCGCCTATGGAACTTTCTAAGCTCCCTCTTCTCCTTTCAGGCTTCTACACTCTTGTCATTTTCGGGAGCTTCACTCACTTTTTTCTCTGGAAAAATATACGCATAGTTGCAACTGCAGAGTTGTCTTGACAACTTATACCCAACCTCAAGTGGAATTTTTTATCCTATCTCTCTTATGAAACCTCTAATGCAAGGGTTACCACAATTTTTCCTCCATCTTTTCTGCTACCTGCAATCAAATACTCATCCAAATATCAACTATAAATTATAAAGACCATTATTTACCTTTCAATCTCATCATATATGTAAGAAATTTTGAGTTACTGCTTCACATTTCTATGATAATACTTCCATTATCAATTTTACGAAGATTTTATGAACTTTTATTGAAAATTCTTCCCATCTCTACTCCTTGGATGGAATTGTCTTCTCTTTTGCACCATATTCTCTATGATATATCTCCTTACTAAAACCTGCACTAATTCTTAAGCATCACTTGTCAAAAAATTCTTATAATAATAATTAACAATATAAATATATTACCTTGTCTCCAAGCTTTGCATATCCCTTTCAATGTTTCAAACATTTTACTGATGTCTTTTATCCAACGTTTATCTCCTATGTCAATCTTCTATATTGATTTATTCTTCAAAATTTCATTTCCATGCTTATCTTTTGGTACTTTGATATCTACTAAGATGAAAATGAGTGGTTTTAATATGCTCTGATACCACTTTCCACCAACTGCAACCCATTTCCTCATAAACATATGGCGCCCCAGTTTAATGTCAACCAAATGCTCCATAATCCTATTTTAATTTCTTGTTGTGTGATCTTTTAAATCCCTTTTTTACTCCCTGTATTGCTTCAATATCATTAAGGGATATTGGAAATCCATTCCAATCAAGACTATGGATGAATATCAATTTAAACAAAAATCTTAATTCTTTCCAAACTCTGCAAAGGGTCACAAACAACAACACAAAACTATGCACAACCCAAAAAAATTAATCCCTTACCACCAGGGTTTAACATCATCAAACCATATGATCATGTTTCAAAATTGAGTGATTAAATCAAAGTAAAAAATTCCTATTGGTCCATATTATAAGAAAAAAATGATCAACACTCAAACTTTAGCACTGTTATAGGTCAATTTGGACATCATTCCCAAGGAACCGGTTAACTGGACATCATCTCCAGGACCAATGAATAGGGTCTATCATCCCCTATCATTTCAGTTTCTACATGCCCTAAGAAAAGAATAGGAAAAATCATTCAAGGTTGCTCTGCAAAGCACCCCTGAGTGGGAGAAAGTGCTTTGCAACGCACCCATGAATGGGAGAGAGTGCTCTGTAACACACCCCTAAATGGGAGAGAGCGCTCTGCAAAGCACCCCTGAGTGGGAGACAGCACGCTCTGCAAAGCACTATCTCTTGACCAACAGTGTGTTTGGCGCAACAAAGATTGAAAACTCAACTGTTTAACACACTTCTAATGCAAATTTTGATTTCAAAAAACCTAATCTTTATGAGTAAAAGCTACTGGGTAAATAAACAAAGATAAACAAAGGAACATACACCTAGGATGAAGGGTAAACTCTCCAGTGGAGTCACCAATTTTTTATGTGGAATTATGAATTACAGATAAATCATTCTTCCCTAAACAAGGACTTATCTAGAACAATAGGTAAAAGACTTTATTACTACCTTTCGTAACTGTAAACAGACGCAGAGAATGAAATAAGAAGCTTACTTGGAGTCCAAGTGCTTCCAAAATCTCCTTTTGTCACTTTTTCTGTAGCTTCAAATTCCAACCCGCTGTGCAAAATATTTCCTGCAAGAATGAACACTAAACAACAAGAGATAGCAATAATACAAATGTATATTCAAGTTATTTATCTAAATCAAGAAAGCATAAACCATATACATCAAATAAGAAATCATGATATGGAGAATCAAAGCTTATAAATATGCATATAAGGAAAAATAAGCAATAATCTTTATTAATGATAAAAGGGGAGGCTACAACCCATTGATTGATTTAGTGTCACCATCTCCAACAACATCCCAGCCTAATCACAATGCAGATATCTCCAGAAATATGTCACTTAAATCAACTCCTTAATTGAAATTCCACCAGCATGTCTCTACTCAAATTCTTCCTTATCAAACACTAAGATTTGTGCTCAATTTATAGAGGAGCTGAAGGTAGTTTTACAATCAATGACTTTCCAATAATAGACAAGAAATGTTCCCAATCTTGTAGATGTCAAACGGACACATGGATTCGAAGTTTGACACATTTTAACTCTTCTATAAGGCACTGGCCAAGTGGAGATTCCGAAACAATGAGAATTTCACTCCCAATGTGACCATCGCACCTATGAGTGTCGGGAAGTGCTTTGTAGAGCAGCCTTGAATGATTTGTCTTGTTCTTTGTCTTAGGGCATGTAGCAACTGAAATGATAGGGGATGATAGACCCTATTCATTGGTCCTGGAGATGATGTCCAATTAACCAAGTCATTGGGAATGATGTCCAAATTGACCTATAACAAGCACACTAGGCTCTTACCTCGAGACCTCATGCGAATGACCAAAGCTCGTGACTGAGCTCTTTGGATCTCAAGTATAGGTATTTAATTTTATATTGCAATTTACCCATAACCATCCCAAGCTGATTGAAGTCAACTTGACATAATATTTCTGGAACTTAACATATTCATCTCTATCATGCTTACTAATAGATCTCGATGAGGGACTTTCGGATTAGAATAATATGTCATAATTTCAGTACATGATCTCAGGACTCGAGATATGACATTGGAAGTTGAAATAGAATATGGGGGCATGATGACCTATATAAAAAATTTGCAACTATCACAAAACAATATTCTACTAGGCCCATTAGTTTACGAATCGTACAAATGGATCTTACTAGTGAAGCATTTCTCGACAAAAAAAATAAGGTTCCCAATTTCCTAATGAGTCGAGAGTCGAGAAATGGAATTTTGTTAATGAAGGAATTTATGTCATTGTGCACTAATGTGAAGCTTCAAAAGGATGCAAATTTATAATCCTTTACATTATAGCATTTCACTCTTTTATGTATGAAAGGGATCTGATATTTCTTTATCACTTTGTAACTTATTTAACTTCTTGCAAGGATGGAACCTAATTTGGATCCTTTATAATAGATGATTAAAAACGAATAAAGCCAAATACAAGGTTATGAAGTTGAAACTCTTCCTTCAAAATTGTGCATCTTTCATCTACATAACTAATTCTTCCCAAATTTGATTTAAATAATTGGCATCAACACAAATTAACTCAAAATAACAAAAAGTGTGATGGATAATATTTACACACTCTTCATTCACACAAAAATCTATACAAATTGATCTGATTTACATTATTTGGCCCTTTCATTCACTCTCTTGGACCTATGTCAGTCCATTAGCCTTTATCAACTATATTCTCACTACTCTCGCCTCTATTCTCTACAAGATAAATTATTTTGGGCATGTGTTATATTTTTTCCATGTGTAGTTCCAAGCGTTGTACATTGTGTTGGGCGCAGTGGGGGGGTCACAATGGGAACGACAACCTCCCTGTTTAGAGAGTTACAAGGGGGAAGCACCTTGATATTTTATTTTTATGTGGACCCAATGATATTTGGGTTGACCCAAAGATGGGGGTCAGACCCAAAGATGGTGGGTGGACCTACGCATGGTTTTGTGCATGGGCTTTGGGCATGATGGTTTTCTTCCCATGGTGTTTTGTAGATTAAGCCAAGGGAACTACAGTTATGTTATAATCCAGGGTTATTGGATTGGGGATTATGAATGCTTTAACATGTATATGTATGTATTGTAACATTGAAAGGAATATCTCCGGATGCGGATTCCTAATGGTTTCGACGGGACATATATCCCTGGCCACCTCCCAAGGCGCTTCGCATGGGGTGGCCACATGGCCCCCCATGGCGCCATTAATATGGTCATCAATACGCATTTGCTCCGGGCAATAACTCCTCAGCGCCGTCACCTTCTCTTTCTTGGTCCGAACAGTCGACACCATATGGATGCTAGCTCGCGCTCTCCGGAACACTCTGGCCCTGTCAGTCGATCCTTGCAGCCCTTTCGCAGTATTTTCCCTGAGGATTGTGCTACGCCCTGTGCATGCACAATCACTGGATGCCGATGCTCGCTGCTCAGTTGCCTGGAAACTATCCCTGGATATCATTATTCGCATAGCAAATTCTGTCTTTCCAATTCCAATTCGCAGGTCTCTCCCAGCGTTCACGGTGGTTTAGCCCCTATTCTAGTCGCGCCCTCCTGTTCGTTGCCTGTTCACTCTGAGGAGAATACCATGCCTAGGCTTAGGCAACGTATGACTTGCCGACGCGGAGCCTCTCGGGGCAGGTCTGCAAGTGATCGACCTTCCATCAGCTCTGGCGACAATCCCTTCACTGAGCAATCTGAAAGGCGGCCTGCTCAGGACCACAATGCCCCTCCTGGCCACATTCATGGCAACCATCCCTCTGCTCCTCCTCTGGCCGCGCCCCCGAGCCCTGCTTTCTCTGTCCCTCATGACTCCGGTAGCCACATTCTGAGGTAAACCTCGCAAAGAGCCGAGCTTCGATTCGACAGTGCCTTCAATCGCCCTACCATCACTGCCTATATAACTATAACCCTACGTGAAGAATCCACCATTTTTTCTCCTTCGGTGTCTGAACCTATGCCTTCTCCTCTCGACCCCATCCCCAACCCTGCTGCCATTCCCACTGCTGGTCCAAGCGAACCCCTTGTTACTGCTTCTCTCTCCCTGGACCATATTCACATGCAGGTGGAAGCGAACCTTTCAGGCAGAGACGGAGCTCAAAGCGCTGATGAAGATCCTGAGGAACAATACGGCTGTCGCATTGAGGACGAGCCACCTGCTCCAACCCATCTGCATTGACTCTTCTATGTCTAGGATCAGTATGGTATCTGCACTTGACTTTTTTGCAAGAAACACTGCTTTTTTTGTTGTCTATAGCAGCAAAAACTGCATGCTAGTTCTGTCTTTCTGTAGTTCTTTCATGCTGAATGTAATAGACTCTTCACCAGTTTCCCATCTAAAGGGCGGTGTAACTACTTTCAAAGGAACTGGTTTCCCACTCTGAGCAGTTCGTCATCTGGCTAGAACTTGGACTTCAAGCCCGGTTTCAGGCTCCCACAGCTAAACCATGGCAGTTTTGTAACTTTATGTTTATATAATAGAATTAGCACAATTTAGAAAAAAAAAAAAACATTGAAAGGAATATAATGAAAAATCAATCTAGTAGTCCCAGTTTTTGGATCCAAGGGAAAATCTCTGTGTATATTTGTTTTATGTTCTTGCCATTTTTTATTTTTATTTTTATGTTATTTTAATAATTATTTTACAAGTAATTTCTATATAGGTTTAAACCATATAAATTAATGGATTATTTGTTGAGATTCACTAAAAAAATATAATCATCCATAAAAGGAAATTATCAAATCTAAGCCTAAAACTTCTAACTCCTCAAATAATATATTGCATGTCAATGAGAGAATAATTCCTCATTTCTTAAATAAATCTCTATTTAGACTAAGAAATAAAATCTTTATCTTTAATTACATTAATTTGACTTAATTTAAATTAAGGGAATCCACTCCCTTCAGTAAATGTGGCAATATATCCTAGGTATCATCGAATTGATGAGATACTCCTACATCACCAACCACCCAAGATAAAACCACTTGAATACTAATAAGTTGTTGTCGATGCGACAAACACCCTCCAAAATCTAGCCTATTGTTGAAATTTGGAGCCTACTGCGGATATCGCGATTGGTCATTCCTTCGAAACTTCTTGGTTAGTTGATGCTCAGTTAAGTCTTTGAGCTCCATTTTTGGATTGTAAGTGTCAGAGTCATCTGCTCACACAAGCTCAGTCCATAACCAATTCATGAGTGAAATTTTTATTCATGCGAGCTTGAGCAGGTCTAGAACATTCCATAAAGACAATACCTATGCAATTTTCAATCCATGTTGACAGTCAGTGTGCACTAACATTGAAAGCATCTCACTTCTGGCTGTGTTTGAACTTCTATTCGGTGAGTTTTTCAAACTTTCAATTTTGCGCACCTTCACTTTCCTGACTATCGTTTTCATGTTTTCAATTGCCAATTTTTCTTGATTTCACTTTAATTAGTATAATTTTCATGTTATCTTTGCTCTAGCCTGTGTCACTTTCATCATCATTTGAATATTTCAAGTGACATTCACAATTTTATATTCACATTGAAAATGTCGTATTCTGGCATGGGAAGTGTTGCTTATTGTGTAAAGTGGATTTTTGGCTTTTTTCAAGGGAGATATTTTCATTAATGATTTTTTCTTATCATGTAAACATGCATCACACTCATTTTCAATGTTTCAAGCATTGTTGCACAAGTTTTATTACAGTCACCACATAGTGTATCTTTAATGTCACACTTGGAGTAAGCTGTCATAATCTTGCGTCATTGAGAAAAGTATGTTTTTCATGTGATTGATGTGTTCCATGTCATGTCGACAAGTGAACTAAGTGTGTGATCATGTTCATTACTTGATTTTGTTTAACTTCATCTCACTTATCCAACACTTATTAAAAACTAGGAAAGCTCCCTCACTGGGCCACTCAACGTCATACTGTGTAGTTTCAATCCTAAAGAAACAACCTTGCCTCTTGACACTGTATAATGCACAATCTCTGCTTCCCAAAATTGTGCATGTTTCAATCTCAGTGCTGAATCCCGCCCACTGATCTCTAGAACTACGAAATTTTTATCTCCAACCCAACCTAAAATGTGCATTACATAGTCTCATTCCTTAAGCCTCAAAACTGAGCTCCTGAACTACGCAACTATGCAATCACCTGGCTTCCTATCCTTCCACAAGTATGCAGTGTGCAAACTCAATTCTCAAGCCTCAAGATTGAGCCCTTGAACCCCTCAACGACACAATCTCCCAATTTTTTCTCTTGCCAGAACTGCATATTGGGAAACTCCAATCCTCAAGCCTCAACCTTGAGCTCTTGATCCCCTCAACTGTGCAATCACCTTGCTCATCCTCTCAAAATTGCGCATTGGGGAACCTCAAGCATCAAGCCCCAATCTTGAGATCTTAAACCCCTCAATTGCGCAATCCTTTGACCTCATACATCTTGAACTTTGTATTGCGCAATCTCAAGCCCCAATCCTAGACCTTGGCCTCTGGAACTATGCTAGCCCCAAGTCAAGAACTCAATCAGTCACCTAGCTCCAACCCTAACAAGTGATTTCATGAAGCATGTTATATTAGGAGTTTTCATACTTCTATCGTGTTATCATGAGTGATTTCAATTACAGGTACTCTATTTTATCACGACAATATGATGATGGATGAAAAGGAGAAGGATACCATGCTAGAAGATACCTATGGAGCTAAAGAGATAATATCATGATCATGCGAGAAGATGAAGGAACACAAGAGTATGATATAAGATCGAAGGTCAGGAATACATGAAGTCTCGATACTGATTCACAACCCTTTGGAGGATGGATATGAACAACAAAGCATATATTTCATGAAGACGAAGTATTGGATACCTATTTTATTAAAGTTAAAGCAACAAGAAGGACAAATTGGCACTTCCACATCATCGTGCAGTCCATGTCATCAATGTTATGTCGTGTCCTATAATGAGTCCTTATTTTCCACATCATTTGTGGATTATATAAACTCAATATTGGACAATTTTAGTGTAAAGTGGAAGTACAAGAGTCATCCATGTAATACGAAAAGACATGTAGGAAGTTGAAGGTCATTGAGAGGTCAAACAGTCATGAGGGTAGTCCAAGAGTCATAAGGGAGGTGAATGGTCACCCCATTTTTTTATATATATACAACCTCATTGCTCATGTAAAGTAATTTTTACCCTGGCTTCTCTTACCAGACATTGGAGAGGAAGATAGTTGTTTTGGGAGAGCATGTAATTTCTCTAATGCTCCACTATTGGGGTTAGTGGTGTTCACTGTCTTGATGTATCTTGGAACTTTTACTTAATTCAGAAGCTCGTTGAGCCTGCACGCTTTCATGCATATATCATGAATATTTTAAGAAAATTCTTTGAATGTTTGTGATGTATGTTGTTTTCATCTATACTAAGGAAATTGAACTATTTTGGTGGATTTGGTACTTATCTTGTTGAAGGAGAGTTGTATTTTCTTTAACAATCATTGCTTCCTTGTGAAATATTTCACTAGTTGATAAACGGTTTATTCATATGTATATGCTTGTGTTCCTTTTCTAGATTAGTACTATTACTTGTATTTAAAGGTCCCACTTTTCTCTTCCCATTCGGTAGAAGGACCTTGATACTAACTGCAAATTTCACAAGACATACTCATTTGTTGATCTGAAAATACTTGTATATTACTCTCTTGTGCTGAACTTTGTAGCCAAGGAAAATCTACAAGGATACATGGCAGTCGGGACGATACTCCGGATGAGGCTCCTACTGCAAATGGTGTGATGTCTAATTGGGACTTCACATCGAGGAGACACCCTTGGTTAACAGATTTCCAACATTATCAACATAAGTGTAGTGAAAATATTTTAACCCTGTAAATTGAACATTTTATTTCATCTAAATGATATAAAATCAACCCATGTGGATTCAAATAGAGAAAACCCGTTCTATCTTCCACGTAGGTTCACACGAACTATTTTTTCAATATAATTTAACAACAATTGATATTTTAAAAAATTGCAAAGTTTTGATGGAGTTCCACCACATTCACATTGAGGACAATAATTAATATCATTATAGATATTTAGTATTTTCACGTGGTTGTTGTTTGTTTTATTTCTTTTTTTAAATAAAGATATTTGTATTTGTTATAAATAATCTATTTATGATTTAAATAATTATATTGATAAGTATGTCTATTTTGGAATAAGGCTTTCACAATTTTAATTTAATTATTAATAATTATTAAGTGGATGGTAGATATTTAGCTTCTATTGAATATTATTTAATATTCATAATAATATACACAAGTCAAAGGTTGTGATTTCTCTCTAAGTAATAATGCCATTTTTGAACTATTATTTAAGTTTTTTAATTAAAACAAGGGTATATGAATGAGTGCCATATGAAGTAAGTTATGGTTTTTTGGACATGTGGTATTAGTAAGCCATGGTATTGACCCGTGGTATTATAAAAAATCGATTAATAATATTCATGATAAAGTAAGGGTAAATATCTATAGTTAGTAAGGGTAAATATCTATAGTTTCTATTTTCAACGAAATGGTTATGGGACTACCCAGTAGAACTCATTTATACGACTTTTCTTCACAACTTTAGAGCATGTCTCTGGAGATTTGGACCTCCCAGGGCCAAAAACGTAATATGTGCCTCTACCACTTAAGTTAAACTCCTTTTGACCAAGGTAAATCTCTATAGTTAAGAATCTTGTTCCATGTTTTCTAAATGTATATACGTTTAACTTGTATATTCATTCTTTTTATTATTTAATAATAATAGTAAGAATTTAAAGTAAAGTTATATTATAATGACTTTTATGTTTTTTTTAATTTTAACAACATGATATGTATCATGTGATAAGAATTAATAACACTTTTGATGCTTATTATAGGTCGATGTCTATAGGGGTATTCCAACAACTTAATTTATATGGTTATGCTAGTATTTAGTAATGTCTTTATTTTGAGATAGAGTTTCCAGAATTTTAATTTATTGGGTAGATAATAGGGATTTAACTTCGATAGAATGTTCTAGAATATTTTTAGTAGTATTCACAATTAAAAGGTTGAGATTAATCTAGAAACTAGGTATGTCATTTTTCTCCTTTTAATTAAATTCATTAATTAAAAAATGCCTTTTGAGTTAGTGCTATATTAAATGAGTTATGGTTTGTTTGGGAATGTGGTATTTATAAGTTATGGTATTGTAACGAGGCCTATTTACAAGTTAAGGCTCTCCATGTCTAAGAATCTTGTTACATATTTTTTTAAATGTATATATGTTTAACTTCTACTATAATAATAATAATAATAATAATAATAAAGTTATAATTTATTTATTTATATGCTTTTTAAAATTTGACTCTTATCATGGATTGATATTTTTTTTTTTACTTGGAATGAAAGCATGTGAAACCCTATAGTATTTCCCCACATTTTGCAGTGTACTTTTTAACACTACAAATGAATTGTTAACACAAAAAATATACAATGGCAATAACATAAAACATAAAAAAAATATACATAGATATTTTCCCCTGGATCCCAAAACCGAGACTACTAGATTGATTTTTTATTATATTCTTTTCAGTGTTTACAATACATATATATATATACATGTTGAAGTGTTCATAAACCGCAATCCATTAACCCTAGATTAGAACATAATTGTAGTTCCCTTGACTGGATCTACAAAATACCATGGACATAAAACCATCATGGCCAAAACCATGCACAAAACCATAGGTAGGTCCACCCACCTAATATAGGGTCTAAAAAACAATCTTGTTGCACTGCCTCGGACCCTATGCAGGGGGGTTTCACCCGACACAATGAACAAGGGGAGCTATTGCCCCCCCCTGTAACCCCTAAACCCCCCCCCCCCCCCACATGAAACTAATCATGGAAATAATATAACACACACCCAACACATGAATGGTAAATTGGGTAAAACTTTAGCCCTAATTAGAGGGCCTCATTACAAGGGAATTGAAGATATTCAACCCCGTTATTAGCAACAACTAGCAACAATATAAAAAAACTTCACTTCTGGCTCTAGACCACTTGAGCTTACACTGGGGCTATCATGGATTGATGCCTATTGATGTTTACAAACCATTTAATTACGTCGTAAGACATTATTATTTGAAAATAACTACCCTAGCTGCCATTGTGTCCATTTCTGAGCCATTGGATTAAATGTTAGACGATTGAAATGTTTTACGCCATTAGATCCACAATTAAATAGTTTTATATATGTTTTTTATAATGTTAGTTTTTTTTTCTTTTTAATAAGTTAGATTGAATTAGGTTTTGGTGACTTTGTCAAAGTACACAAAAATAAAAATAAAAGTAAATCAAATAAAAAGATTGACATAATGTAATGAACTTTTTAACTAGGTCAAGATACAATAAAAAATAAAAATAATAAAATAAAATAATATTAAACTATTAAAAAAACCCATGGTATTCATGTGGAATATAGTTTATCTATAGGGGGGAATTAATATGGCCTTACTCTAGATCTACCAAGAGCCAAGAGGGATCAAATGTATTATATGCAAACCTTATAGATCTAAACTAATTATTTAATAAAATTATTTTTAAATGTTTATAACCATTATTCTTTTAAAATTTTACTTAATAAAATGTATCTAAATTTTAGTACATCCAAATATACATAGTTTTTCTTGTTCTATATTATTTTTGTTACAACTATTTTATTATTCTAAAAATACATGTTTTTTTATATATATTATTTATGTTTTATAAAAAAATTAAATTACTAATGAAAATTTTAAAAATATGTGATTTTTTAAATTGTCTAATTACTTTATAGGGCATGATTTATTTGGAGAAATAATGATGAATGGTCATAATTCTCATTTCTTAAATAACACTAAATTTATCTTTGTTGGAGTTTAACAGCGGAAAAACATTAAACACATAACACACAGCAGAAAACCATGCACAGAAGACACAGAGTTTTACCGTGGTTCACCCAACCATTCTGGGCTACGTCCACACAACAGGGCATTGGCAATCTTTATTAATCAAACAGGGGATTACAAACTCTCACACCCTCTCCAAAACAAACGTATGGATACCTGTTTTATAGCAAGGAGAATCTAACAGCCTCATAAATCCTCTCAACTCAAATTTAGGATGCATTAACTCCCTCCCAACAAACTGGAGTTAATCTAGGAACTAATTCCTAATTTTTGTCACCTAATGAGATTTTGCCTATTTTATCCAAAACAGAAAATCTCAACAATCTCCACCTTGACAACAATTAGCCTGATGCCCTGTTCTTTTATTATTTTATCTCTTCTGCAAGCCAAGAGAAGCCAAACACCAATGCAACTTCTCCAACAAAACTGGTTTCGTGAACATGTCTGCACAGTTTTCCTTTGTATGCACCTTTTCAAGAGAGACTCCCCTTTCAGTAATAACCTGTCTTACAAAATGGTACTTAATTGGAATATGCTTTGATTTACTATGATAGGTCGGATTCTTAGCCAAATGTATTGCACTTTGACTATCACAAAGTAACCTGATGTTGTCCTGTAACCTACCAAACTCACCAAGCAAACCTTTCAACCAAACCGCCTCTTTGCAAGCATGCGACGCAGCAATGTATTCAGCTTCAGTAGTGGATAAAGCAACAATGTTCTGTAGCTTTGACATCCAGCGGATAGCTCCACCTGCAAGAGTAAAGACGTACCCTGAAGTTGACCTTCTCTTATCCAAATCACCTGCAAAATCGGAATCAACATATCCGCAAACAAATTCACTACTCTTATTGTAAGTAATACAATAACTACTTGTGCCTTTCAAGTACCGAAGCACCCATTTCACTGCTGACCAGTGTTCTTTACCCGGATTTGCCATGTACCTGCTGACAACCCCAACTGCATGTGAAATATCTGGTCGAGTACAAACCATCGCATACATCAAACATCCTACTACATTGGCATATGGAATTCGAGACATATAATTCTTTTCTTCATCTGTATTAGGACATAAACTGGAAGAAAGCTTAAAGTGGGAAGCTAAAGGGACTGACACAGGCTTCACATTATTCATACCAAATCTCAAAAGTATTTTCTCAATATACTTTCGTTGTGATATCCATAGCTTACCATTGCTCCTGTCTCTGAAAATCTCCATGCCCAAAATCAGTCTTGCTGCTCCTAGATCTTTCATATCGAATGTCCTTGCCATCTGAGTCTTCATCCTGTTGATTTCTTCAATGCTTTTGCTTGCTAAAAGCATATCGTCAACATACAACACTAAGATAATGAACATGCCATTTTTCAATTGCTTGAAATACACACAATGATCATATTCACTTCTAACATATTTCTGACTCAACATGAAAGAATCAAAATTCTTATACCACTGCCGAGGCGACTGCTTCAGACCATACAATGACTTCTTGAGCCTGCAGACAAATTTCTTATTGTGATGCTGAACAAACCCTTCCGGTTGTTCCATATAAATTTCCTCATCTAAATCTCCATGTAGAAATGCAGTCTTAACATCTAATTGCTGCAACTCTAAATCAAGCAAAGCAACTAATGCTAACACAATTCTAATTGAAACAATTTTAACCACTGGTGAAAAAATCTCATGAAAGTCAATACCGGCTTTCTGAGAAAACCCTTTTGCAACCAGCCGCGCTTTGTACCTGTCCTCCGTATCATTCACACCCCGTTTCAGCTTGAAAACCCATTTACACCCCACAGTTTTCCTGTCTTTCGGAAGCTCAACCAGATCCCATGTGCCATTCTTACTCAAGGCCATCATTTCGTCCTTCATGGCTGCTTTCCACTTGTCACTATTCGAACCTTCTATTGCTTCCTGATAGCACAGAGGTTCATCATCGTTAGCGGTCAAAGCAACTGAAGTAACATAATCATCATACCTTTTCGGAACACGTTTTATCCTTGTAGACCTCCTTAAAGCTGTTTCTGGTTGACTACCATCTGTAGGAACTTCTTGCCGATCGATATCTGAGACCTATTCATGATCTAAACCGGAACCCTGTTCATGTTCTGAAACCTGTTCATGACTAGTATCTGAACTATGGTCATCATGACTATCATTAGAAGTGCTGTCAAACTGAATGTGCTGAAAATCAAATACATCATCCTGTTTCAATCTACTATCTACATCTAACTGTACAAGAGAGGATTCATCAAACTTTACATCTCTGTTGATGATGATTTTGCGGGTAGTAGGATCCCACAATCTATATCCCTTTGTTCCAACACCATGCCCAACAAAGATATACCTTTTAGACTTTGGATCTAACTTAGTTCGCTGATGTTTAGGCACTAGAGCATATGCATCACAACCAAACACTCTGAGTTTAGAATAATCACAAGGGTGTCCTTTCCATACCTCTTGTGGAATTTTACAGTCTATGGCCGTCGATGGAGATCGGTTTATCACATAACAAGCTGTTGCCACAGCTTCCGTCCACAACTCCTTCTGCAACCCGGCGTTACTCAGCATACTCCTTGCTCTCTCTAGAAGAGTCATGTTCATGCGTTCAACAACTCCATTTTGCTGAGGAGTATAAGCCGTGGTCTTATGTCTCTCGATCCCTGCATCCTTGCAATAGCTGTCAAACTCCTTGGAAGTAAACTCACCACCATTGTCAGTTCTTAAACATTTTATAGTTCTACCAGTGTTGTTTTCTACCAATGCTCTAAACTGCTTGAAAACTGAAAAAACATCAGACTTCCTTTTCAACATGTAGACCCACACTTTCCTAGAAAATTCATCAATGAACGACACAAAATATGACGAGCCACCATATGACGCTGTAGGGGCTGGACCCCAAACATCTGAATGAATATAATCAAGTATCCCTTTACTAGTATGTTTTCCTGTTTTAAATTTTTGTTTACTTTGTTTTCCAAACAGACAATGCTTACAGAAATCTAACTTTCCAGACCTTAGATTAGGAAGTAACTTGCGATCAGCCAAAATCTTTAACCCTCTTTCGCTCATATGGCCCAACCTTTGATGCCATAGGCGAATGGAACTACTGTCATGTTCGGACACCGTAGACACATGATCTGACCCTGTTCTTCCTTCTAACTGAAACAGATTTCCTACTTTCTTAGCCTTCATTACTAGTAAGATACCTTTATAGATTTTCATAACTCCACCTTGAATTACAGTTTTATATCCATTCATATCCAATGCTCCTAAAGAAATTAGATTTTTCCTTAAGTCTGGAACATGTCTCACATCTGTTAATATTCTAGTTGTGCCATCAAACATTTGCAGTTGTATACTTCCTATCCCAAAAATATTAGATGTGACATCATTACCCATGTACACGACTCCATCATTAACTGATCTATATGTCTTAAACCATTCTCTATGAATACACATGTGGTTTGATGCACCGGAATCTAACAACCAATGTTGACCATGATTTGACATATTAACAGACAACACTTCGTCGCTCATACCTGAACCAGATGCCGAACCTGTATCTGTCGCATTTGCCTCCTTCTTCTTTGTCGAAGAATCTGCTTTAGAAGTTTGCTGCTGTCGCTTCCAGCAGTCCTTCTTCAGGTGTCCAGCTTTCCCACAATGCCAGCACTTCACCTTTGTCTTCTTTCCTTTAAACTTTGAACGAGAGTTGCTATGCTTTCCCCCGGAGTGTCTCTCTCTCGAGCGAGCTCTGGCCGTCATTACCTCTGATGTAGAGGTGTCTGCATTCGACCTCTTCCTCGTCTCCTCAGCCTCAGACAACAAGGCCCCAACCATATCGTTCTCAAAACGGGCACTTTGAGTTTTCGCCATCTTGTATCAGCAAAAAAACACAATAATCTCCAAAACCAACTTTTAAAGAATGAAGTTTGTGTTTAAAAAATGCCTTTGCCTTTAAAAAACAAACAGATATCTGCCCTTTGTACTTCACATACAAATTTCTGCAATGTGCACTTATATGTCTGTGCTTTCATACCATATGCAAATGGTATATTCAAATTCAATTTTTAAATGTCACCCTTCACTTTAAAAACAAAAAAGACCTTTCACTTAAAAAACACATGTAAATGGCATTTACATTATAAAAAAGGACTTTTTAAATAAAATCGATTTATTGAATTTGATACCATTTGTTGGAGTTTAACAGCGGAAAAACATTAAACACATAACACACAGCAGAAAACCATGCACAGAAGACGCAGAGTTTTACCGTGGTTCACCCAACCATTCTGGGCTACGTCCACACAACAGGGCATTGGCAATCTTTATTAATCAAACAGGGGATTACAAACTCTCACACCCTCTCCAAAACAAACGTATGGATACCTGTTTTATAGCAAGGAGAATCTAACAGCCTCATAAATCCTCTCAACTCAAATTTAGGATGCATTAACTCCCTCCCAACAAACTGGAGCTAATCTAGGAACTAATTCCTAATTTTTGTCACCTACTGAGATTTTGCCTATTTTATCCATAACAGAAAATCTCAACAATCTTTAATTACCTAATTGTAATTGTAATAGTTTGTAACTTTATTTGTATAATCCATTGATACATTATAAAATGAAATTCTAAAAATGAAAAATTATACATTTGTAAAAAAATTGCATCTCAAGATACTATACCTTTCAACATTTGCTAAATTCATAATTAGGTAAAAATAAATGATGATTAAGTAGAAAATTAGTTGTATTAACAACATCCCAGCTTTGAACATTACAAATTTGAAAGCTTTTACAAGTTTATCGTTAACTTTACAATTATTTACAAACACAAATACCAGTTCTCTGGAAGTTTAATTGGGATTAAGATCCTAAAGGCTAACTGCAGTTTGAAAACTTTTACAATTTTATCGTTAAATTTACAATTATTTACAAACACAAATATAGGTTCTCTGGAGGTTTAATTGGGATTAAGATCCCAAAGGCTAATTGCTGGTTTCTTGCAGGTCATGTAAACTTTGGAGGTGTAAACCCCAGGCAGACTAACTCAGAGATATCAAGTATTCTAAAAATGGTTGTTGTGGTATTGGGAAATAAAGGCCGAACAAGGCATTGGTAATATGTTTAATAGTTTTTTAGTAGTGCTTTATTGGAAATGATGTTTACATTTTCCAAAATTTTGGTATATTTTGTTTTTATTGTTTTATTTTTGTAATGACTTTTTGTAAGAGAGATTGGATTTTTCTAACCTCATAAAATTTTCCATATAATTTAATGTGAATGTAGAATCACAAGTGTTGTCTCTAAAATTACTTAAATATAAAAATAAAAATAAGTGGTGGAGGGAAAAAGGACATCCTCATCTCTAATTTTATGGGACATTACTAGCACATTTCTATATAATTGATTAAAGGAAATAGTTCCAAACTAAGTAACATTTAGATAGCATATTTCAATTGTCTCCATTTATTCTCTTCTTTTATATGTCTTACGGGGTTCTCTTTGCAACTTCTAGTCCAAATGCTAGTTTATAAGAATGTGCTAATAATAATAATAATAGTTGGATGATATTTCATAAAGATTTCAAATAAATATGATAATTCGTTGTATATAAATATTATTTAAATAATTTTAATTATTTTAGTTATGTTAATAAAAATTGAATGTAGTTATTGTTGTTTTTGTATGTTTTTCTGATAGTATTTAAGTATTATATTGAATGGATATAATTAGGTTTGCATGTATATCTTCTGAGGTTATGTAGTGGTTGCAATTTTTGATTTTGTGGAAAGTGTAATTTTCTATGTTAGTGTGACTTTATATTGTATATTTTATTGAAAAGTACAACTTTAACTTACAATACGATAATGGTGCAATGAGGATAATTTTATAGAGTGTGTAGTATTTATTTCTTTAACCATGTAAAATCCTCTCTCTTTTTCAATGAAAGATACAATATGAATTTCTAGGATCTCTTAACATTTTAATAATGGTCTCCCGGATGTGGGTGTATTTGAGACTTATTAATGTGATGGGATCTGGGTGCAGCAAAGGGTGGCGACACTTGCCCACCCAAGTCACTGCCAAAGGGGAGCACTCAAATCACACTGTCATCACATCATGCGCATTTACTCCTTGCGCAGGTCGAGATCCAACCTTAATTCTCATCCGTGCCTCCGTATGCTCCTCATTGCTTCGACCTTCGGCTCTCATAAATGAGATGTTAATGCAGGGTGATCTTCAATGTATTTTTAGTTTGGCTTTAATGATGGAGACTGGTTCAGGCTATTTGGGCATTCCACCTCCGCTGCACTGTCTGTGCTCTCCGAATGCTGGGCTCCCCAGTCAATGCATGACTACAGGAAGGAGAAGCCTGTTGAATTGATGCTTAGACTTTCGAGATGGTCTGCACCTCTCTCGCTCTGGCCTTTGTTTGTCTTCTTCTATTTCTCTGAATATTCTCAATAACCAGACCCCTTCTACTCCTGCTCCTCCTTCATTTCTCTTGCCCTCTGTGGACATCAACTCCATGCCTTGATTACGTTAGCACATGCGTTGTCACAGGGGTAGGACCAGAAGCCAACCCCTGCGCTCGCCCTCAAGCTCCACCTCCGAGTCGTCTTCTCAATCCAGTGAATATTTCTCTGGCCGTTATCATAACACCAGAAGTGGGAGGGGTCGATTCCATGAAACCAGCCATTGCTTGGGCTCCTCTGCTCCCCCCGACCCCACAGCTCAGGCCTCTCTCTCGCTCCACTCTGCGCTTTTCTCTTTCAATTGTTCCTTGAATCGCCCTCGCATAACTGACTCATTTACAATTGTTTTCAAAGAAGAGGCCCAGTTAGGAGTGATGAGCACTTGTCTGGAGGGGCGGCGTTCAAAGGGTGCTCAAGACTTGGACCATCAGACGGGGTCGTTGAACCAGCAGGGCAAGGATGTTCAAATTAGAAGGGCTCATGGCGATCCAGGACCATCCATGCAAGAAGCTGCTTCCACCGTGGACATGTCAAAGCAGGATGATGATACGGAAGCATACAGATGCCGCATTGTTGAAGAACCTCCTGATGATTAATTGTTCTTTTCTTGTTTGGTTTTCATGCGTCGAGGCCCATTCTACTGGGCTTGTTTTTTAATATCTAGATATGTCAGTCTATAGTTTTGGTTTTACAAGATATAATCAATGTAATCTTTAGAGGAATCCATGGCTGTTACCCCTACGTGGGTAGCACAATAGTCTGAGAACTGTTCGAGACTGGTTTCCCCTTGTGGGCGGTCTTTTTTCTGTCTATTTTGTTAAGTTTGCCATAAGGTTGGGCAAAGACTCGGCTACGGCCATGATGTAAAATATTTCTCTTGTTAATAGATTAAACTAACTTAGAAAAAAAAAACATTTTAATAATGGTGTTATCACTTTCCTTAGTCTTTTTTTTTATTCGTGAAATTGTAACATGGGTAACTACATATCTTATTAGAGGAAATTTCAGCCTAAAAGTGCCCATCAAATTTTCATGTACTTTCCATGTCATATTATGTAAATCAACCAAAATCTCTTAAATTTATTTTTTTTGTGTAAGTCAGCTGAATTATATTAAACAGAGAAACTTAAAGTACATATAGTTACAAAATGGCCTGATAGATCCAGAAAATCATAGAGGTACCCAGGCCAGTTCAACTGCAGGTTAGAAGGGAAACTAGACCAAAATTTAGCCCCTGTAGCAGTAGGAACAAGAAAAACTAACACAAAATAGGCCCACCACGCAAGGTTGCCTATGATGGGAATGGACCTAATGAAATAGGACTTTCCTGCAGTATAACATAGGCTGCTGATGGACTGTTTAGACACTATTAACAGAAAGTAAAAGAACCTGAAAAGGTAAACAAGAATTACAGAATAGGATTAGAGGCACCAGATTGTCCTGCAGCACTTGGACTAGCCTCTTCAACACCCTTCGGCAACACTCATGGCATGAAGCGATGAATGATGGTGGTATGAGAGTCGTCTGCCAGGATCTCGATTGAGACATTGAGGACATGCCACAGGTACAGATTGAAATGTTGGGAAAAATTATCCAACACCTTCGCTTGCATTCTGAGCTCTTCAGTGAGTAAATTCAGGGATATTTCAAGCTTATCCAACCTCGTAGTATTCTTGGCAGAAGCCATGGATGTTGCAGTAAAAGTATCTTTAACGGCCGCGCCATGCATGTCAATGTCTTTTGCTAACATCGTCTTAATTTTCCAAGCAACAGCCTGGGTCTGAAGGAACTGGGTTGCCCAAGTGGAGGGCGTACCCGGGTCGACCAGCTAGTCCACCTCCTCGCTGACAGTTTGATCATCCACCTCGGCCCTAGAATTTTTGACCTCCTCCTGAAGCAGATCAATTGTGTGTTTTCCCTTCTTGGAAATTGAGGTCTCATAACATTCCTTAGCCCTCTTGAGAGCCTGCATGGCCTTGACACTGTGGAGATTGTGGTCTGCCATCAGCTGCAGGTGAAAGAAAACAGCAAGCTTTCAAATATCAAAAAATTCGAGCACCGAACCAGAGCACAAACACTTTGAAGCTTGGAAGAAAATGAGCAAGGGAGAGCCGGCAAAGCAATATATAGAATTACTGGCCGTGAGGGGTGATGATAATCCAGTCGTATGCCGCTTATTACCATAATAAATGGAAACTTGTTGTCTTATCCACCAAATGATGCCAGAGCTGTGATCAGAGATCTACTTCTTAAGGTCGATCCTTTCGCATGCTTGAAGGCTCTACGCCAGCTACCACAACGATCGATTGATCCTGCGATTGTCCTTTCGGACGGTTGGTTGCCTTTCCCAGAGCATGCCAAAGGACATTCCCCGACGGTGCCAACTAATGTAGTAAATCTTACTAGGGATCCACATCTACTATTAATGATTTATGATCTAGAGGTTGTCCTCCTCATTCAAGCCGGAAGTGATGTCCCTCCTCAATATGATGGAGAATTTATCCCGAAGCTTGTCTTGCGTTATGTTTTTCCAACACGTGTCATGGACTTCCGACGAGTGATCGACAACATAGTTGGCCAAACAATCTGCTAACGCATTAGCTTTCCTGCGCATAGCCTGAAGAATTATGCTGCTTAGAGACGATAGGTGCTCTGCAATTAGTTCTGTGACTACAGCCAGATGCCAGTGCTTCGTGGCCTTTCCAGGCTTCGTTCCATTCTGGATTTTCCTTATGGCATTGATGGAAAAATGGGAATCGCCTTCTACAATGACCGAGCCTTTGCCAAGACGAATTAGGATACGAAGCCCTTGCTCCAGAGCGGCGAACTCAGCTTCATTATTTGTAGCCTCGCCCAATTCCCTACAGAAAATGTGAAGAATTTCTCCTTTCTCATTTCTCAGGACACCCCCTAGCCCTGTCGAACTAGGGTTACCCCTCGAGGCCCCATCAAAATTCAGCTTGTAAAAGCCCAGGATAGGGGCTTGCCAGACCGATGGGGAGGGAGTTGGCTGGAGGTGAATTCCATGAGCGTTGAGCCCCGCCAGGCCAAAAATACCAAACAGCCCCAAAATTCGGACATCATTTGGAGATAGCGAGTCAGCCTACTCGGTTTGGTAGCAAGTAAGAACTATCTATTTTAAGCCCTGCATGATAATAATCTTGATGTCATCCAGCTGCCTGTTTTCTTGTTTTTGAAATATGTGATTATTTCTCTCCTTCCAAACTATCCAGACAATGAATTCGGGGCTCATCCTCCACAGAGTGTTAACCATGTTGCTATTTGAATAATTAGAGCACCAGTTGGTAATACTATCTTGAATGGGACCTCTAGTTCAGTCAGTTTGTTTGAAGAGTTCTTTTATCCATTCCCATAGGTTGTTGGTCCAGGCATAATCATTAAGCAAATGGTTCATCATTTCCTCTTGATTATCACATAGGGGGCATCTGGAAGGTCCTATGAACCCTCTTTTCACCAAATTCTCCCAGGTAAGAATTTTCCGATTCATAAGAAGCCAGAGAAAGGTTTAATTTTTGGCCAAAGGTTGTTGTCCCAAACATTGGAGAACCAGGCTACTCTGTCTTCATTGTCCTTGTTTTCTATATATTTCCGGGCCTCCTTGAGATTTAATGTGCCACCGTTGAGCTTACCCCATATTAGAAGGTCCTGCCCCTGCGTAGCCTGTATCAGTCTTTTCCCAAGAGCAGTGTTGAGGGAGTGTAATATTTCCGACAATTTCCCATCCGGTGGGGGGGGTTTAAGTTCCATTTCCGCCACTGCTGATTATCATCGTTATCTTCCCAATATTGATGGACCTTTAGCTTCCCATTAGTCTGAAACCATCTCTGCAGTGGTTGTAAGTCAGGGCTTTCTAGCTTTGGAAGTTGTTGCCACTTGTCCTCCCAAAATAAAGCATTGGTTCCATTATGAAGCTCCCAAAAACAGTGATTCTAGATTATGTGTATGTTAGCCCTCGCAAGATTCCAGATAGGGGAGCCTGTAGGGGCCTCAGTCATTCTAATAGGCTCCTCAATTCTCCATTGCTCTGCATATTTGGCCTTCCAAATTCTCACCCAGGGACTGTGGGGTCCTTGAGCCAACGCCACCAAAGTTTTGCTCTGCAGGCTCTGTTGACCGCCTCCAGATCATGCAACCCCAGACCACCCAAGTTTTTAGGTTTGCAGAGTTTATCCCAAGCCACCAACGCCCATTTGGGTTTGTCCGTCGTACCTGACCATAGGAAGGTCCTTTGAATGCTTCTTATTTTCTGAAGTACCCTTTTAGGTGTTGGTAGAATCGAGAGCATGTAGTGGGGTATGGCTTGGAGAACTGCCTTTGTCATAACCAATCGGCCAGCAAAATTAAGGACTCTATTGGTCCAGTGGTTACTCCTGTCCTCTAGCCTGGAGAGTAGACCTTCCTAGTGTAACTTTTTCCATGGCTTGTTCGTCAGAGGTATACCCAAATACTTGGAAGGTAGGTTACATCTTTTGAATCCCAGAATATCTGTTAGGTGCTTCTGGATTGATAAGTGAGTATTGAAAAAGAAAATAGAGGATTTTTCAAGGTTGAGATCCATACCAGAAGCTTGGCTGAACAAGTTTAAGATGGATTTGAATCCTTAATCCTCCTTTACTGTGGGCGTTCCATGCAGCATGGTATCATCAACAAACTGTTGATGAGTGGTTGCCGGAGTATGATTCAGGGGTTGGATACCTTTGATGACATTCTTATCCTTTGCAGATTTGATGATGTGACTGAGTCCTTCCATAAGGATAACAAAGAAGAAAGGATAGATGGGATCCCCCTTCCGAATGCCTCTGGATGGAAGGAAAGGCTTAGAAGGGGCACCATTGACCAGAATGGAGTAGTTGGGAGACTTTACCATAAGCTAGGATCCATGTAATCCATCTTGGGCAGAAACCGAAAGCTACAAGCACGGCCTCTAGATAACTCCAACTGACCTTATCATATGCTTTTGAGAGGTCCAGTTGAATGATCATACCTGCTTTCTTTTGGGATTGAAGGGTATGGACCATTTCCTGAGCTAAAAGGACGTTGTCCATTATTTTCCTTCCCTCCACGTAACCTGACTGTTCTTCAGATATAATCAGAGGTAGTATGGGCTTTAATCTGTTGGCCATAACCTTTGATATGATCTTGTACAGTACATTGCATAGCGCTATAGGTCGAAATTTGGAGGGGGTGCAAGCAGCCTCTTCCTTGGGAATAAGGGCGATAAAGGTGGAGTTTAGGGATTTGAGAATGGAGGAAGATATTCTAGAGTCCTCAACTACCTCCCAGATATCCTGCTTTAGAGAATCCCAGCTTGGTTTAAGAAAATCAATGGTAAAACCATCCGGGCCTGGGGCTTTCCCGTTAGCCATCTCTTTGACTGATTCTTCTACCTCCAAGAGGGATACCGGACGGTCCAAAGATTTGTTTTTCTCTTCTGTTATGAGCTTAGGGATGGAGGAGATGACTTCATTGATAGCCTCCTGTCTGTCAGAGTCAAGTTCTGTGGCAATGAGTTTGAAGTGATTCTATAGGATGGAGGTGATTTCTTGATGTGACTGGAAGAAATTACCCTACTCATCCTTAATCCTGGTTATCTTATTATTACACCTGTAATCCATGGCAGATCTATGGAAGAATTTTGTGTTTTTCTCGCCTTCTTTCAACCATTGGACGCGGGTTGTTGCCTCCATAAAATTTCTTCCTGGTTACATCTATCATTCCATTTCTGCATCAAGTCACGCTCTATGTTAATGGAATCCTGATATATTATTCCTTTAATCGAGTTGTTGTGAATGGATTCCATTTGTTTCTCCAGGGCTTGTTTGTCCTAAAAAATATTTCCAAAAACTTCTCAGTTCCATGCTTTTAGCTTGGTCTTTAGATGTTTCATGCGGGCCTAGAGCCTGAACATTTTAGTTCCTCTGACATCAAGGGGATCCTTCCACCACATCTTATTATTGGACAAAAAATCTGGGTGGGTGATCCAAAAATTTTCAAAACGGAATGGTATGTTTTTGAGTGTACCCAAGATGGTGGCATTCAGTGTAATGGGCTAGTGATCCGAGCCCCCGGAGGGGAGGATATCAGAATCAATAGTGACCCCCTCCAGAAGAATGCTATCAGAAACCAGAAAACGATCCAGCCAGGACGCAATATGCCTGTCTCCTCCTCTCCTTTTGGTCCAGGTAAAGATGCCATTCCGAGGATGAATATCCACCAGGTTGGCAGATTTGATGAAAGAAATGAAGGTCTCTGCATCGCTATTAAGAGACCGCAATCTTCCTTTCTTTTCCCCGAGAGAGGCGATCATATTGAAATCCCCTCTGTAGATGGCTTTGGTATTGGGATGTATGAAATGCAGCTTGGTGAGATTATCCAAGAGCAATATCTTTTCTTCTAGTCGTTGTGGGCTGTATACATTAGTGAATAGAAAGGTACCTTTTTCTCCCAAGATCTATATCTCAAGGGAGAGGAAAGATTTAGTCGCTTCAGCATTTAGGAGGTGAAGGGAGCATGTATTCCAATAAATGGCCAGGCCTCCACCCATGCCACTTCCTTCAACTTCCAGGTGCTCCATACACTTTCCTAGGCGTTTGCCTAGTTCTTCCAACTTTTTTCTGGAACATTTAGTTTCCTAAAGGAAAACTATGTCTGGTTTTTCTTGAGTGACTTTCTTTCGTAGGAGTCTATGTTTCCTTTGGCTGCCTAGCCCTCTTGAGTTCCATGAGAGGACTTTCATGATTAAACAAGTTTAAGAGGAGAAGGAGAAAGCCTCAAATGGCTTTCATTTTACCCGAGTTGATCAGCATCTGACCCAGCTCCTGGAGTACATCGTTGTTGGATCTTATTCCTCTTTTCTTTTTGTGCTTAGTGCTGGCCTGCGTGTGGTGTAGGTTCTGTGCCTTAATACCTAGGCCTCTAGTTGCCCTGCGGCTTCTTTTCATACCCTTTAATGCTACATCTTGCCTTGATAGGAATAGGTAGTTGACCCTGTCAATCTTTTCCTCCGAGATTTGGTCGATTCCTTTCTGTTCCCATTGCTCAACTATGGAGTTGAGGTCCAGCCCTTCTTTTTCGAGGATATCTCCTAAGTCCTGATCCTCTGTGCCGACTTCAATTAAGGCCATTTCCTCATCTCCTTCTGCATCTTTCCCAAAGCTGGGCTCTAGGATCAGGTTATTGATCGTGATCGACATCTTTGGCTAGGTGCTCTGCTCTGCCATCCTAATGGTTTCCTGCTTAGAGGCTTGGTTTTGAGCAGGCTCTTCCACATGGGAGTCCTCTCCAAGCACCTCATAGGTATTCAAGGTTCCCTTGAATTGGTTATCCATATTCGGTGGGGTTTTCCTGTTGGCCCAGTGTCTTCCGGTCGGTCAGACAAAAATGTCCTGGGTCTTTCCTGATTTCTCCTTGGCTTTCTCAAAAATTTTGTTTAGGGGGCATTCCCGGATTAAGTGGCTGTGTTCATGGAATTTTAGACACCTGAAGGGTATTTTCTCATAGTCTATGGCTTGAAAATAGACTTCATCTCTGTATTCCAACCATAAACCCTCATGCAAAGCCCTAGAAGCATTCATTTCAACACAAATCCGAGCATAAGAAGTGTACCTTTTTTGGATAGTGGCTTCAGAGGCTCGAACGAAAGTCCTGAGTGTGTTGCCAATCTGCTCCAGCGCCGCTGGTCTCCAGTAATCAATTGGCAGGGAAAACAATCGAATCCACACAAGAACATGCGTGAATATCTCCTATTCCGGCGCAAAGTTTGGTTTCCAAGGTCTCATATAGAGACCAGCTGAGGCGTAGAAATAAGGCCCTCCATCAAAGATGCGGTCCTTGTCTTCCAGGCTAGCGAAGACCACCGTGAAGAAACCTTTGGCACCTAGGTGTAGCTGCACATCTCCCCGCGGCTTCCATGTTTGTTTGATCCATTAGCATAAGGCCTTTTCATTAGGCCAAAAGCCCATGAACTTGCAGATCACTGCATGAATGGCCATATGATCCCTATATTCTTGCATTTCCTGGTCGTTTACGACCACCCTGAGGCTTTCCTTGGTTTTCGGCTTACATCTTCCCCGGTTCTTCTGTTGGACCCCTTCGTCTACTGACCCATTTGGATTAGAGTTGTTCAGGCTGGGGATTTCATTTGCTTCAGTCTCCTGGGTCTTCGCTTCCTCTTCTCGAGGTTCCTTTTCCTGGGTGGATTGCAGTTTATCTTGCTCCTGTAGACTCTTGATAACTTTTGGCTGGTTGTGGGGTTGACTCACCTTGGTATTGTCGTCCTTTGTTGTCTTGTTTGCTGCAGAGTCCAAACCCATGATCCTCACTCCCTCCATCGGGCTTTTGCCTTTGTCAACTGTGATTTGTTTGAAAGATGGGGCCCCTGGGGCCCCCAGCCGTCCCATCCGTTGGGCCAGGGCCAACTCTCTCTGTCGCAGTTCTTGGAGCAGGGCACTGCCACCTGCCGGTGTCGGAAACAGTATGCAGACGGTGCTCAGATAAAACCCTAGGTCAGAGGTTGCAGAACTCACTGGAATGTATCACTTATTCCCCAAAATATCTTAAATTTAAAAAGAGGTACATGTCCTAAATAATTTAAATTGTTTAATTTTGGTATCCATGAAATATTTTATTATTAATTGAGGTATCGATCAAATATTTTATTATTAATTTGGGTATTCGTCAAATATTTTATTAATTTTATTTACCCACCTTACCCATATGAATTAGAATATTGAAAAAGTTATTAATGCAATGTAAATCTTGATATTAGTGAAAATATATAAAAATATGGGGACATTAATAATCATGGCAAAAAAAACACCAAAAAATTTAGTTAAATATAAAATATATATAAATAGTTAGATATAAAATATAAATATAGACAATTATAGTTAAATAATAAAAAATAAAATAAAATTATAGTTAAATATAAAATATTTAAATAATTAAAAGGTAGTTAAATATAAAATGTAAAATATAAATTTATTAAATCGTTAAAAATAAAATATAGTTAAATAGTTAAAGAACACATAAAGGAAAATTTACAAAAAATATAAAATATATAGATAAATATAAGATAGTTAAATATAGTTAAATATAAAATAGATAAATCGTTAAATGTAAAATATTTAAAAAATCTATTCCAAAAAGTACAAATTACCATATTCCAGCCAAAGATATAAAATATATAGTTAAATATAAAATAATTAAATAGTTAAATATAATGAAATATAAAATAGTTAAATAGTTAAAAATAAAGTAATTAAATAGTTAAAAAACGTATTCTAGAAAGGAAAAGTTACCATTCCAACCAAAAAATATATTTCGGGTAAATTGTGGCTTCAGTAGACAATACACTAAAAAACATCAAAAAAATGGTTAAATATAAACTATATATACATAATTAAATATAAAATATAAATATAGATAGTTATATTTAAATATAAAATATATATAGAAAGTTATTTTAATAAAAGTGACATAAAGTAAAAAATTAGAAATAATATATTAAAAAAATTTATTGAATCTTGTGCTAATAAATATTTTGGAACATAGATAAAAGTAAATTAAAATTAAAGAAACGTCTACATGGCATTTTTTTATTAATTTCTTGATTTTTCCTTAGGAGACCACTTTTAGACTAAAATTTCTTTTAATAAGTTACCTTTTTTCTTAACTTGGGGTATTTGGAAGAATAAACTCATTTTTTAGGAATGATCTATCCATCTCTTTTGCATCCTTTCTCAGATCATCTATTTTTTCAAGGATTATTTCAGAGCCCATAAGCACAAGTTAGTTCAATATTTTTTAATCTATCGAGCCCTCTATCTTATCATGTTGGTTTCTTTGATGGAGACTCTCAAGATGGCCTATGAAATATGGCGGGGGGGCGGGGGGGGTGGGGTCATTTACTTCTTCACGAGGATATTTCCTATCATATTTGGTTGAAATTAGGGACTAGGTCCAATAAAAAGGTTGAAATCATAACTTGCTAGGAACTTATGTTTTTTGCTTCTCACATTAATATTGACTCCTTATAGCTCTCTGGTGATTCCAAATGCATCAATGATGGGTTACTGTAGAAAACCTATCCAAGGGATTAAATTTGATATCGTAATGTACTAAACCAAAATACTAAATCCTTCTACAATTTGTGAAACCAATATGATCGCACAATCATATAACAAATATGAGAAAGAAACAATCAATCACACAACAAAAGATGTATATGGGGAAATAAATTGCTCAAAACGCCACTATTTGTATATTTCATAAAGTCAAGATCATGAAACAATACAATGTTATTTCCCTCACTGAGAAACCTCTGCTCTTTGCTGACTATCTCACTCTGATCTAGCTCGAATTTGGATTTTATCTAAACAAGTTTGGTCCAATATTTAACCTTTTTCTTGCCTAGACCTGGCCTGATTTCCTTACACATTACTAGGCTAATTGAGCCCCTATTAATTAGAAAAATACCAATTAATGATTTTGCATTAAATTCAATCCTTCTCGATGACCTCATGCATGACCTGCACAACTTTCTAACTATACAATTGATAGTTATGATCCCTTTAACCTTAGTCTCAACTGGGAATTCCTTAAAACTGACATGCAACAATTATTTATAGTGAATTATCAGTTAACTGATCAATCAATGCTTGTGAATTAAATCAGATTTAATTCACTAGACCTCTCACTAGCTCATCTCTCAGTTAGAACTAGTTAAATTGATTTTAACTCAATTAATTGATTTAACTAATTACAACTCACAAATAACTGTAACTGGACCCCTTAAAATCATAGGAGAACTCTACATGCCTCCTATCATATCGGTAAGTCAAATTTCCTAAGCTAACTCATTATTTATGACTTAGTTAACTAATTCAAGTTGTCATGAGATGAAATTACAAGTTTTCTTACAATTTAATTAAGGGAATATTAAACCTCTATGGTGCCTTTTCTAGGTGCCATTTTCAATATTTCTTGTTGCCAATTTTAAGACTCCCACTCAACAAGAAATGAATTTAATCTATCCCGATTTGGTACCTTTGAAATATTCTGCATGCAACACTTCTCTAGTGTTGTTTTCTCCCGCAAATCATGAAACTGAATAGCCTCCAAAACTGAATCAGAATGATGCATATGTCATCAGAGTCTTTGAGTGCTACTAGTTACTACAATTTCTATTGAAAATTTTGTGCTACTACTAACTCTGTATATGTGCTCTCTGCACTGCTACCAACTCTGATCTGTACTCCAGTATCTAACATATCTCACTCTAATTTTTTTCTTTCTGACATCTGACTTCATTAATATCTATTGATCCTTCCTGCTACTGTGTACTGTGGGCCCCTCGTAGCCATGTCTGATCCATGAGCAAACGATCTCAATGGATTTTGCCCAAATTTCTTCTCTTGGGATTATGTCTTCACATCGCCCCACCTCTCACTTGGAGGCATAGTTGCATGTGCTCTCTCTTCCCATTTGGATTGAAATTTCCCCCTTCTAGAGGTCTCTGCTTGAGTGGATGCCTCCACTTGGTCTCCTCTCTGCTTATCTAATTATGGATACACCACAACGTTTTGATATTTCTTCTGAGGTTGCAAGTTGAGAGACAATTTTTCCCCTCTCTCAACCACCAAGTCACTCATATCTACTTTTATCCTCAAAGCTTTACATGCATCTTTGATCTCAAGAGAATACAGGTTCTTGACTCTTACACTGATATGTTTTACCCATCCCATGGTGGTGTGTCTAAGCAACACCATTCCTTTTCTAAATATTACATCACAACCATGGTCTTCCAATACTGCTATGGAGACAAGATTCTTATTTAGTCTTGGAACATACAAAAAATCATTAAGTTTTGGAGGGGAGCTAGACTCCCACTAAAAGGTAACCGTACCTATGTCGGTCGTGCTATACCACCCATTATCTCCAAACTATATGTTTTGTTGGAGGTCCTTCTCCTCCAAGTCACTAAAGAGATAGTTATTCCTCATCATATGAAACGATGCACCGTTGTCGAGATACCACATGCATCCCATTACAGTGTTGGTTGTGC
Source organism: Pinus albicaulis (assembly GCA_034641835.2). Taxonomy (NCBI): domain Eukaryota; kingdom Viridiplantae; phylum Streptophyta; class Pinopsida; order Pinales; family Pinaceae; genus Pinus; species Pinus albicaulis. The sequence goes on along the minus strand of CM076570.1, from coordinate 1,533,047,352 downwards.
ATGCAATGAGAGTAAAATCAAGCTTGAACTGTGAAGCTAGTGCTTCACTTTCTACTACAACTGCAAGCTCCTTCTGTGGAAATTTTGAGGCATAGTGCCCATGCTCGTGACAATGAAACCAATTGAACTTGGACAAGCCTCTCTTGGACTCTTTGCCTTGGAACTTCTTTCCCTTGGATTTCTTGCATTTTTTGAACAACGCAAAATATTATCCGTTGTCTGTGCCGGAGGTCCCATCTCTGTTGCTCCACCTTATCTCTTCTTGTACCAAGTCGTACCACAATCTCTCCCAGTCTAGTAGATTATCCCTCCCATTCATAGAGTCCTGGTAGATATGCCAGCTCTTGGGAAGGCCTAGAATAGATAGGCACACCAAGTAATCATGGGCTATTGTCACACCAACACTTCCAATATCATCTCAAAATTAAGTGAACTTTGTCAAGTATTTTTGTATTTCCTCGCCCTCATCCATCTTGATCTTTCTTAGCTTGTCTTTCAGCATTAAATTCCTGTGGTCGCTGCTATTCTAAAACATATCTGTTAAGGCCTTCCACATAACATATAGAGTTTCCTTTCCATGGACACTCGAGTCAATATGATCTCGAATTCCATATAATAAGATCCTTCTCGCCTTTTCTACATTCTTATTCCATGCATCAAGAAGTTGAGCATCTAATGTTGTGGGTTGCAGAATATCATTTTCTAAGAATGCCTTTAGTGTGTTGTCCTAGAGTAATACCTCCATCTTTTCCTTTCATGCTATGTAATTCAAATTTCCCTCAAGGGCATATTCAAGTCTCAAGCCATTGAAAGACATATTGATCTGCTGCTGGGTCCTGAAGAATAGATTTGCAAATTTGGTATATCGGTTCCAAACAAACTCTGGTTCTTCTCTTCTATTGTGATTCTCAATGCACTGATACCATGTAGAAAATATATCCAAGGGATTCAATCTCATATTCTAATGTAATAAAAAAAATATTGAATCCTTCTACAATTTGTGGAAACCAAATATGATCGCACAATCACATAAGAAGTAAGAGAAAGAAACAATCAATCGCACAACACAAGATGTATATGGGGAAAGAAACTGCTCAAAACCACACTATCTCTATATTGAATAAATTAAATGTCATGAAACAATAAAATTTTATTTCCCTCACTAAGAAACCTTTGCACTTTCCTGACCGTCTCACTCTAATCTAGCTCGAATCTATCTTTGATTTAAACAAGTTTGGTCCAATATTTAACCTTTTTCTTGCTTAGGCCTGACCTGCCTTACTTACACTTTATTGGGATAATTGAGCCCCTATTAATTATGAAAATCCCAATTAATGATTGTGAAATACCTTCAAGCCTTCCCGATGACCTCATGCATGACCTGTACAATTTTCTAATTATAAAACTGATAGTTATCATCCCTTTAACCTCAGCCTCAACTGGGCCTTCCTTAGAACTGACATGAAAAAAATATTTATAGCGAATTATCAGTTATCTGATTGATCACTACTTGTGAATTAAATCGTATTTAATTCATTGGAACTCTCACTTGCTCATCTCTTAGTTAAAACTAGTTAAACTGATTTTAACTCAATTAATTGAGTTAACTAATTACAACTTACAAATAAATATAACCAGACCCCCTAAAATCATGGGAGAACTATACATGCCTCCTATCAGACCCTCAACTCAAATTTAGTAAGCTAACTTAGTATTTCTCAGTTAGTTAACTAATACAAGTTTTCATGTGATGGAATTACAATTTTTCTTCCAATTTAATTAAGGGAAAATTAAATCAGAAGCCCCCTATGGTTCCATTTTTGGGTGCAATTTTCAATATTTCTTGTTCCCAATTTTAACAGTTATCATGGAAAAACAATATTTAGGTACCAAATTTGGTCCACTAGAAGCACATAATTACCATTCTGAAGGAGAAGATTTGTTCCTCTCTTTTTAGCACATACATAGGGAATGGAACCTCTAAGCGGACTTCCTTTCAAAGAAGGTTCTCAATGAGGAAGAAGGATTTATATTTTTTGAAGGAAAACATGGCAATAATTTACTAAGTCATGGGAGAATTCACATCTACGCTACTCAACAATTGACATCAGACTAGTTGAGGCTATTGAAAATTAATTTTAGTGGGCATACTTTCACAATTCTATCATTAATTCTAAACGTTTTGGGGGCTACCATTTTTTTCGGTCATCATATCAAAACTCTTTCTCTTTGGTTATCCTAATGATGAATCATTTTTGAACAATAATGTCTTGTTTTGTGTCTAATACACCTCTTTTTGTAATAAAAATGTGTGTTGTTTTTTTTTATTTAACTCTACATGTAAGTATTATATATAACTATGTTTTCTTTCGGTACACCTGGGCTATGTGGAGAGTCATATAAAGTAGCATTCTGACACTCTGTAATTGACTGTGTACTCCTTTTTTTATAATAGAAAAGTGTTATAAAATCATTCAACACTCTTGTAGATTTGATTCTCTATTCTATGGCCTTGGGCAGCCCTTTCCCTTCACACTTGATCACTTTCTTGAAAAACAATGTTTTAAATTCCATACACGACTCTTCCCTTCAAAAAACGCATACACACGCGAGTACCTCCCTATAGAATGCACATATATAATTTAAAATATGAAAAATATATAATATCATATTTTTTTGGAGGGTTTTACAAGTTTTACCGAAAGCCCACCTACAGGAGTCTGTTGCTTAACTAAATCAAGTGATTTTAGGTTATATATATACACCTCATGGGAAAGCCTAAACATGGAAGAAGAGATAGGATATCAATACTATAGTCTATTGGTCCCCAATCAAGTCTGAGTTTCCCTGTGCCTCCTACACTCCTAGTTATAGGAAACCCTTCTTTGCTCATAGTGATGTTCATATTCCATTATATGACATCCATGTGTATATGATTGAGAGATGATTGTTGAGGCTTTGGTTTGACGGATCTGGAGGAAGGTTTCTCTTGGAACCGTGGTCAAATCAGGTTGTATTATTCCATATTATTTTGCTGATATCAATAAAGATCCTCTATCTTGTTCCTAAATGTTATGTTCTTATGTTATAATTCATGTTATGACATTATAATTTATGATTCATGATTTATATCTTTATGTTTAATAATCTAACATTCATATTATGCACATAATTTGAACTAGTTTTTGTATACACGCTTCTTTGAAGTTTATTGTAGGTTTGAAAGCCTTCGAGGAAACAAACGGTTTAGACCCTACCAGAATGAGACCAAACATAGGACCTACAAGTACGTTCTCCCAACCCGACTCAAGTATTTTTTGTATTACGATTGTGTGATTTTTGGCTTCTTGTTGATTGATTTCCCTTCAATCCGTTAGGGTTCTCAACCCTGACCCTAGAGATATTTTTCTCACAATAGAATTGGCAAATCCACCGGGGAATAAAATATTTTATTTCCAAATAAGGGTTGTTTCTCTCTTGATTTGGTATTTTTTATTTCGTTTCTTGATTTTTCTAGTGTCATTGGCTTGTTTGCAATTTGGGAAGTTAGTTCGATCTTCTATATCAGATGTGTACTTTTTATTTTTCTTTACTGCTCTATATATATACAATTTTTATTACACACCATTGTGTACATACACGTTTAATTCCAAATAAACCTACATACACACTAGATTCCTTGGGCTCAGTCACATATAGATTTATGTATATCTCTCCATGGATGTGTATATTTGGTTTTGGTTGAATTTTTCAATTCTTGTTTCTAGTAAAGGGTTTTTCCTGATTTCTAGTGCTTTCTTGGAGTCATCATTAGTCTGGAAAAGTCTTGTTTCTTGTTGTTGTCATCTGTCCTATCCCTTTTTGTGAAAAGACCTTGTCAACCTAGAGTTTGCATTTTGGTGAAGTTTTGGGTTTAAAGTTTGGGTTCATTATTTCTTTATTAAATGGTTGATTGTTCTGTGTCTTTGGCGCAGTTAATTGATTTTTGTTTCGGTTATAACCTAATATTTTCATTACTTTTCTTTTCATTCTTGAAGTTTACCTATTTGGTTTCTTTTTTATTTTTGAGAAGTGTTTTTGCAATCTTGGAAAATATTTGGTTTTTCTGAATCTTTCTTACTTTCTGAAGTCTTTATGCTTCTGTTTAGATCAATTTATTCAAGTTTTTTCTCTCTCTTCACTGTAAGTCTTATCATCTTGAATATTTCTTATGGCTTGTGAAATTTTAGGTATTTTGTGCTTCATTTTGATCTTGGAGTTATTGGTTGATTTGTCTTCTCGAAACTTTCTTTATCCTTAAAGAAGAAAAATATAAAAATATTTTGGTTGTTTCCTTTCTTCTCTTTGGTTTTGGTTTTTGGTCTCTTTATTTTTCAAACAAGTGTGCTTATATTTGCTTAAATTTGACTTTTTTTTGTGTTTGGGATATCTTCTTGTCGGTATTTGTTTTCTCCTTGATTGTCAAATTTTGGTTTTTGGTTTCTTGAAAGAACACTTGTTTGTTTAAGAGAAATCCATAGGATCTTGCATTTTAAGAATTTTAGTATGCATTAGGATAGATGAATTCTAGGAATTTACTTCTTTTGTTATTTTTTGAATGTGTGAATGAAAAATTAATAAATAAAAAAGGAGTTTTGATTTATTAGGTTTCTTGTAGAACCTTTGTAGAAATCACTTTTCATTGAAGAAAAAGAGTTTTATTTCATGTAGCTAGGTTTTCTATTGATTTCTTTCAAGTAAAAACACCAACAGTTGCACTTCCATTTCCCTATTTCCTAAATAAAAACTAATTAAAATCAATAACTTAATTTAAAATGAACTAGACTTTTATTTTTTCATAGTTACATCAACTAGTCTAGGGCATTTAGGGCCTTGGAATAAGTGTGTGGAGAGTAAACTCTTCAAGGACACTCTAAATTGAAATGTAGAAGTTGATTAAAGAGTGCAAAGTATAGTCTCATTAAGATGTTTTGGAAAGCTCTTATAACACATGACTCAAGTACGACAACAAGTGAAGACAAGGAAAGAGAGATAACCCCTCTCCTACTTATTGGATCCTACGCCCTAGACTATTCTACTCGGCTTCTGATACAAACTTGTGACCTTAGTTGCCTTTCGTAGGGACCACATAAGTGACTATGGGGGGGGGGGGGGATACCCATGGTTACTGAGACATACGTTCTATCAATTTCATAGTTCTTCTGGAGGCTGCCCTTGCGAAGCTCAGGTACTTGCACCGAGAAAGGCTATTGTCTGGAGGTCAACGTAATTATTTCTGTTACCTTCGTTGGTAGGACTGGGCCGTCATTATCCCAGACTATCTTCAAAAGGACCTTATCTTCACTTTCTTGTGTTTTGGTGTCCGGTCCTAATAACCTGGAGCATAAATACTTGGAATTTTCTTGTTTGGTTGTATATTTAGGGACTTTATAGTGGAGTGTTCTTTGCTCTTTATATTTAGTTGGCTTTAGGTGAATTTTTATCTTATCACTTTGGACCTTTGCTTCTGAGTGGATGACCAACCACTCCACTGGTCTTGAAACACTCTTGATCTTTCTTTTAAAATTGTGGAGTTACCTCCTTAAGGGAGAAGTTTTGATTGTGCATCTCTCTTCCTTGAAAATTCATTTGAACTATCCCGTAAGGGAAGGACCTTCACATAGGATTGGTATGGCCAATATTCCTAGCGATTCCAACCAAGGAACCCCTCCAAAATGGGAACCTTGTGCTTTTCCTTTCTTTGGTAATATCAGTACCCCCTTGATTGCCACTTTGAATATTCCCAGATTAAATGTTGAACGACCCATTTGGTTTTGGTCCACTCCGAATATTATGAATGTCCTTGAATATTATCAGAAAAATTCTTTATTTCAAGAGCATCCAATGGGTGTTAATAATTCATACTCTTTGCCACAAAAATATGGGGTTCCTCTTTTTCCTCCATATTGCAATAAGAAATATAAAAAGAAGAGAAAGAGGAAGAATAAGGATAAGAATAGTTCTCTCCATGCATCATCATCAACCTCTGCTAGTCATGTTGGAGATGAGCCTTTAGCTGATGAAAGTCATGTTGGGGATATAAGTCTAGTCACTACAATTCATACTAGCAATGTTTTACCTAGCTTGATCAGTCATGTTGATGATTACTCACAATGTGCTTCTATGATTTGGGATGGGGGCATAAGTCCTATATCTTGTGGGAAAGATTCAACAACCTATGCAAATCATGTTGGTGACCCTCCACCAACCTCTACAAGTCATGTTGGAGATCCTCCACCAGCCACTGCTAGTCATGTTGGGGGCATTAATGTTGACTAGAAACCTAGGATTACAATATTTAACGTAATTTCACTTGTAATATTTGTAAGGGATATCATATTGCTCATCTATTCCCTGATATTTTAGTGGTAAAAATTTTGTGGTCCAAGTCTGTAGGTTCTTCTACTCTTGAACCTGTTATCGTTTCTCAACAGTGAAATCAACCATTGTTTGATGAAGTGGTCGAGCCAGTGCAATCTTTGGCCGATCCCACTCCTCTTTTTGAGGTTGAAGTGTCTAAAAATAGAGTCTTCTTGATTTATATTTCAGATTATTCTGGCCTAGGGGGCATGTCGGTCTCTTTGAATGTACCCCCTCCAAGTTCTAAATGTGTTTCTTTTTATTGGGATAGTCTTGTTGAGCCTCGTCTTCCTTTTTCCACACCTTTCCAAAGAAGGGTTAGAGTTAATTCCACAAATTTTTATCGATGTGAAGTGGATGAAGGATCCTCTACAAGTATTATATCCTCCTCAACGTGGAAAGCTTTGGGTTCTCTAAATTTGTTAGCAACTTATAGCCAATTGCTAGCTTATGATAGAAGACTTGGTGAATTTATGGGTGTTCTTCCTCAATTGTCTATCACTTTAGGTGGGAACAATGTCTTAATTGATATGATGGTGTTTGATCACTCTTTAGACTTTAATATGCTACTTGGGTGTGATTATGTCTATACTATGAATGTTGTGGTGTCTTCACTCTTTCGAGTGACGTATTTTCCTCATAATGGAAGTATTTCCACTAGTAATCAACTTTCATCTGATAATCACCATCCTAATTTGAACTTAGTTCAAAATACCCCTTGGTATGTTCGAAGTGTTCAAGTTGAATCTTCCCTGCCATGGGTGAAGTATGTGGCATTATGTCCTCAATCCTTGAGAAGGATCCTTTGAACCATTATTTCCCTTCTTGGGATTCTATCCCAGCAATCGATCGAGTGATTTATCTTATGGGTATATGTGACCCCTTGATTCCCTCTTTTGATCCATTTAGTTCTCACGATTTCCTCTAAGTTGAGTTTCCTTTTCAGGATGAAATTTTTGAAGCCATCAGTTTTAGCTACCAAGGGAGTCCTTGGTCTGAGTCCCACAAGGGGCTTGTCTTGAAGAACTATTGTGCATAAGTCATAAGGTTTCTTTGTTCCTTGTACCATTTCATATACACAAGGTATGAATTTTCAAGTTTTTTATTCACTAAACACAAGCTTTTCTGAAGTTTATATATGTGATTTATTAACTTATTTCCTAGTGTTCATGATTATGTCTAAAGAACTTTGAATACTTTTCCTTTGGCTATTTTTATGTTTGATCCACTCTGATAGGTATTGGTTCTTGAAAGTGGCATATAGGTTAGGTTCTCCCCCTGCATTGTGCATTATCAGTCTCTTTTTCATGTTGTCCTTAGGATCAGCCCAACCAAGCTATAACACAGAACCTTCTTGCTTCTTATAAGTGTCATAGATTGTGTGGGAGGAGCCTACCTTATCATGGGAACCCTAGATAGTACCTTGTTTTCTTTTTGTACACATGCTGAAATTTTGTTCTTAAGCTTGGGATTCTTGTTTATTCCCACCATGACTTTGCATTGAAGCCTCATTCCTCTTCTTCTTCACTATCATTCTGACTTTATACCCTAGAGGCTCCCGCATGTTAATTTGAGCTGTTGAATTTCATGTTGACTATTTGTACACTTTTGGCCTTAATCCAGCTTCATTTGGGCTCATGTATAAGCCATTTTTTGAACATTAATTTCTGCAAGTTCAACCATGCAATCACTTACCCTTTGAGACTTGACACCTTTCACTCATGGAAAGAACATTCCTTTCAGTGTCAATGATCGATTTGGTCACCTTGCATTGAGCACAAGAATTTACCAATCCCACAAACTAGAGAATTTGTATTTGGACACTCAGTATTTCCACTGTAATATAGCATTATTTTATTCTTTTTCAGGCTTTAAATATGAAAAACACAAAAAATTATATATTCCAAAAAGAGTGGGAACAAGACATCTACCTCCATATTTGATGGAAACAAGAGTCAATTGTGTCTCCCTTGAACAAAGCACAAATAAAAGTATTTCCTCCGTTGGGATGTGATTTAGTTTTACTTAGGAGAGCCATAACCTTTTTATTGAGTCAGTACTCCTCCGGCTGGTTATCTCTTCTAATCACATGGAGCGTCTTTTAATGCCTCTTGCATGACAAAATTATACAAAGTTATCATATGTTTCCATACAGTTACATTTGAATCGTGCTCTTATTCATGGGAAGTAAACTGAGTTTGCCATTCTCCGGTGTCTCTTGACTCATATTCAGTTTACCATACCCAGTCTGTTAGAGTTATGTTCAATATCACATCAGTTATTTGGTCCTTTTCTCATGCTAGTTAAGAAGGTCACCATTGAATTCTTGCTAGTAGGTCTGCTCTTATTTACTCTGAAAATTGCTCTGAGAGTAGGCATAGAACCACACCCTAGCTTTATTTCCATTAATTATAGGTGACCTTGTGCTCTACATCGATCAGTATCAAGGGTCTTTGACTGAGTGGTTTCCCTTGTGTTCAATGTCAACTTACATTATCACGCATTGGGATTCATGCAGTACCTTGGTTTTCATTTGACCCTATTGGTGGATTCCTCACCTATGTGTCAAATTTCATTATTGGTTGGTTTAAAGGGTTTCTGCCATGCGCTAGCTACATCTTTTGTATGTCAGAAACGTACTTCGGAATGGTTACTTCATCTATTTTCGTCTGGGTCCTTCCAAATTATTGGCCTGTGGGTTACACTCGTGGTGGATTGATGTGGGATGCCTTAATGCCTTTCTTCCAAAATATATTTTCCCATAAAATACAACTCATTACTCTTGGAATAAGATATATATTATTTTTTCAGTACTTTAGGGTTTGCAGTCATTAGTGGAAAACTCTTTCACTATTGACAGTGAGAATACAATAATGTATCTTGATTTGTTATGAAACCATCTCACAAAATATAATAAAAGAGGGATCAACGACTTAAAAATAAACCACTTCGAGTGGTAAACCTCCTTTACATTACATAAATGAACAATTATTGGATGACACAAATGAAAATACCTCCTTTTTATATATAGGATTCCATGGGGTCACAATATAATCCTAGCCGACCTAACAATAATAATGTAAGGGCACAACGATAACAATAGTGGGTTATTATGGCACACAATAATAGCAATATGGGGACTATAGGGGTACAACAATAAAAATAAGGGGGATACAATAACAACAATAAGGGACTACACTAGTAATATAGGGACCTAACATGCCCCTATCCTTCAAAAAAATGTTGTCCTCAATGCTTTAGTAGTTCTGGATGCTTCTATATAAAATTCTCATCCTCCCATGTGGCATCTTCAATGTGTAAGTTCTTACAATTGATGAGATACTATGAAATTGATCGATTTCATAGCTGTCAAGCTCTTGTTTCCATGATTGCTTCAGGTTCCAATATGATTTTTCCTTCCTCATTAAGTTTTGGCAATATTTTTTGAAACGAAAGTTTGTCACCTATAACTTTATTTAAGCATGAAACATGGAAAATTGGGTGCACTTGGGAAGATGCAGGAAGCTCCAATTTGTATGACATAGTACCAACCATTTAAAACAAATTCTAAGGACCATAGTACTTTGATAGTAATTTATTATCCTTCTTAGCTTACTTAAGGGACATTTTTTTGTATGGTTGTAGCCGTAAAAATACCGAGTCACCTACCTCAAAACTTCTCTCATTGTGATGTTGATCTGCCTGTTGTTTCATTCGATTATGTGCCAACTTTAGGTTATCCTTTAAGAGTTGGAGAACTTGTTTTTGATGCTCTATGTGATCTTCCACTACTTGAACCTTAGAATTTTCTCTTAAATATGATGTGATGGATGATGGATCATATCCATAAAGTGCCATAAATGGGGTCATTTTTGCTGCAGTGTGGAAGGAAGTGTTATACCACCATTCAGCCAGAGGTAACCAATTGACCCAATATTTTTGTTTATGAGATACAAATCAACGAAGATATCCTTTCAAACATTTTTTCACTATCTTAGTTTTCACATCGGATTGAGGATGATAAGATGAGCCATGAGCTAGTTGAGTACCCAAACATGAAAATAATTCCATCCAAAAATTTCCAGTGAAAATGGGATCTCTATCGCTTACAATAATATTTAGGTTTCCATGTAGCTTTTGAATTGTTTCCATAAATGAAATAGCAATTTTAATCACTTTAAATGGACGATATTGATGAAGGAGCATCATGGTTCCGAAAATGTGTACATTTAATAGAATATAGGGGGTCTTGTGTTTTTCAAAGGAGTTGATTTCCTAAGTATTTAATTAATATAATTTTCAATATTTTGAGTGATTTAGGTGAGACATTTAGAATAGGATTTAATTAAATATTGAGAGCCCTATTTGTAAATGTTCTCAAATGTAGGATAACATGAGCGATTGATGAGTGATTGGTTTGGATTGAGATACTCTAAAATATTGCAAATATTAGATTAGAAAGTAGTTCATGATTTATGGAGGATCCTTAGGATTTAGTTGAATGTTGAGATCCTCAAGGGATAAAGAAGAGATTTTAGGAATTAATTGAGGACTTATATGATTTAGGGATTTTATTGAGTAACCTATAGATCTAAACCAGAATTGGTTACAAAACCTTCTTTATATATATATTGTAAAGCCTCGAAGGAAAAAACAGAGAAGCTAGAGAGGAAAATATAGAGATATATTCTTAGAGGTTGTAAGCCTAGGGGCATAGAGAGAGAGGAAGGGAAAAGGGCCAAGTAAAAGGTGTATCAAGCCAAAGTTAGATTGTAAACATGGTTTTTATTTGTATCTATACATTTATTTAATGAATGAGGAAATTGAACTCATTGTGAATGTGTGTGTCATTCCTTTTATGTGCTAAGTGATCCAAAACTATGAATTTATGGTTTCTATGCGATAAACCATGGTGAATGAATTCAAATTGAATGTATAAGTATTTTTTAGTGATAAAGGACTTAAAGGTTGGGTAGAATCTGTGTAATTCCAGTCTGGAACTAATAAATGTGTGTACAGGAAAAGTAAAGAACAAATCACAAATTCTGGACGAAGAGGAGTAATACAGAGAGTGATATGCATTCAAGCTAGAGACAACGTTAAAGAGAACAGTAACAAGCTCAATAGAGATTCACATTGAAGGATTATGAACAAGCTTAGGAGGAGTAGCGTAATAGAGTTGCAGAGCGGTGACAACAGAAAGAACAAAAATCGACTAAGGCAGAAAATAATGATAAGAATTCAAAAGGGGAAATCGACGGCAAGGATTGAATCGCAGTATCGAGGATTTCAGAATTGACGACAGAGATCGAAGCAGGCAGAAGAGGCGAAGAAGAGCCACATGAAGGTGAATGGATGGTCGTGATTAGATCACTAATCCAAATGCGAGAGACGAACGATTAAAATGACTTCGCAGGGTAAGTTGATAAAGTGCAGGGTGGACGTGTGTTGACACTGCGCAACATCACAGATCGACAGTTTTAAAGTTTAGTGTTAAGATTTCACACGGTAAATTGTTTTGATTGTGATGCAAAGTGGGAAGGATGGAAGGATGCGATGCAACAAGGGAGTGCCACATGTCAAGCATTGCGCAATAGCGCACTTCACAATATTTTATGGTTTAACTCTTACTGGTATAACATTAAACATGCGAGCAAGCAACTTGCGATGCGCTGTGATTGGTTCAAGCTATTGTGGACCCTACAATAGACAGTTCCATGTGTATGCAGGTAATGGTTTGGGTTTATATGTGGTTTGGTTTAAAGTAGCGATGTTGAACACTAAAGTATGTATGTTTATTCAAAATCCATAGTATAGTCCGTTGTGTGTGTAAAGGGGAAATTAATGTGGGCCATAACCCACAGGTCCATGATATTTGTTTAAAGTTGAAGCCGTGGATGAAATAAGGTAATTTGAAGGGGCGAAAATGAAAAAAGGTAAAATTTATTATATTGAGTTATCAATCATGGTTAAAACTTCCACGTGCATTTGATTTAAAATTGATAAAAGTGAAAATTTTAAGGTGGGTAAATGTGGGGTTAATTCCACTAACCCTGGATGTGTTACATTTTTGGTTAATTGTGACCTTATGGTTGTATCATTTGGTGTGAGAGCAGGTAAAAGCTCTTTTGGAGGAAAATCTGAAAACGTAGAGGTTTGATGAAGATTGCAAAGTTAAATTGTGCAGAAGACATTGATAGCAGAGCAGAATGAGATTCACCATGATTGTGAATTAGAGGAACAAAAGGAGTCAAATTATAATTTTGAAAAGGTGGATATAAGTGCAGGGAGAAAAGTCAGACAGTAAGAATAACGAAGATCCATTCGAATGTGAAGAGTGGAAGAAGGCTTCTTGTGAAATCATGCAGGTATTATTTTATTTAACTCTGATTTGAGTTTTACAAGTTGTAGACAAAGGAGGAATATCTCAGCAAAGACAGCAAGGATAACTGTAAAGAAAAGAAGAACCGGTTGTGTTCTTGAAGGCAAAGTGAAGTGCATACTCTGAAGAAAAGTGGCAAGAACTTAAATGTTCCAGTTGAAGTTTGGACAGAGAGGACAAGAGTGTTCTCAGAGGAAAGTAGAATTGTAGAAGCCAAGGATAAAAGGAGTTTCTCAATAGAGGTTCCATAGATAAAGAACCAATATTGTTACCAAAATACCGAGCATAAAGAAGAGAATTCTTGGTGAGGTACTTGCAACAGGTATGGAGACTTTTTGAGAAGGAGAGGCTTAGTGCAGTTCACAAGTGAAAAGATACAGGTCACAAGAGATAGAAGAATGAATACTAATAGTCATAGTGTAGGTTCAGAGAGAAGCCACAACAGAAGAAGAGTGGAGAAATATGAAAAGGTGAATAGCATAGAGAAGATAAGTCAAGAAGATATTGACAGAGAGAAAGCTGAGATAAATTTCCAAATTAATTTATTAATGGATATGCTGCAGAAGAATAAGGTAGACCAGAGGTATGTTTGGACTATGAGAAAGAAAGTGAAATGGCATAGGCTATAAGATAAGAGAATGAAGCAGGTGAATATGAAGCTAATAGAAGAACTGAGGAAGCTTGAGCAGATTATAGACGTTCAATTGAGGACGAAGAAGCTCAAAGGAGTTGAGCTACAGCAAAAGAAATTTTTTGGAGAAGAAAAAGTTCCTTGTGAACTTGAAGATGTAGCAATGATGTATGAAACATTAGTTGAGGCTACTAAGCCTTATGATTTTGAAATTAGCTTGCAGGTGTAATACATGATTATGGACAATCTTTGGGAATTGTTGAAGAAGAGGAAGCGGGGAGATAGAATCTGAAATCTGTTTTAAATAAGGATGAGACAGTCAGGTCTCATGAGAAAACTCATACATAGTTGAAGGAAGATATTTCTTTTTAGCATGTTGCTATAGTTGTAAGCAGAGGGAGTTTGGCTTATATTAGTAGCCGAAAGCAAGCAAAAGAAGTTTACTTTTGTAAACCTGAGCAAGGTATTTTATTTGATGAAGAAAGTGAAGATGTGAAGGAAGGACAAGATGAAGATCTTGTGAGATGTTTGACTGTCATGGGTAGCCAAAAAGAAGAACAATTGTTGGAGATTGTTATGAGAAAAGGCCAGAGATGACTAAGTGTAAGGAAGAGATTAGAGTACTTGAAGAATTGTTGAGAGAACCTAAAAGTGAATAGGAAATTACAACCAAAGAAGAAGAGATGTTTATACCATCTAAGGAGACTGAGGTGAGGTTAATTTGTCAATTTTATGATGTATTTGAAGGTGATGAAGAAGGTACAAATGAAGTTGTATTAAAGGATATGGAGGACATCTTATCTTTTGAAGGTAAGAATCAAGTTCAAAGGAAATATGAGAATGAACAAGTTTTTGTCTTCAAAGACAATAATGATGAAGGAGAATTGAATTGTAATAAAAAACTAGAAGAAAATTTTGACATAGGCAAAGAATACCTCATGAAATGTAAGATTGTTGGGGTATGTGACAGTGCTAATTCTTTCATGGAAAAGCATGGAATAAGACATTCAAATGTCTTATGCATCTTTGAAAGACATGGAGAAGAAGTTGAAGACAACTAGAGTTCTGAAACTCTTACACAAAGGAAAGGAAAGAAGCAGCAAAGTAATTTGGACAGAGAAATAGAGAATTTGATGAACCTTATGAGAAATGAACATAAGGAAAGGAGCCGCAGATAGATAAGAAAAATAATCAGTTGTATGAAAGACTGGACTGTAACAAATATTGAAGGAGAATTCAACGGAGTGTTACAAACGAAGATATGGAAACCAAGATAAGCAAGGAAAAACAACAGAATACATGGACAACAGTTGAAAGGAACGAAGAAATCACTGAAGAATAAAGTATGGGATCCAGGAGGAGAAAGATTGGAAGCACATGATCTGGAGATCATCCTTATTTTCTACATTGGGAGTATGATGCAGGAGCATCATGGTTCCGAAAATGTGTACATTTAATAGAATCTAGGGGGTCTTGTGTTTCTCAAAAGAGTTGGTTTCCTAAGTATTTTATTAATATAATTTTCAATATTTTGAGTGATTTAGGTGAGACATATAGAATAGGATTTAATTAAATATTGAGAGGCATATTTGTAAATGTTCTCAAATGTAGGAGAACATGAGTGATTGATGAGTGATTGGTGTGGATTGAGATACTCTGAAATATTGTAAATATTAGATTAGAAAGTAGTTCATGATTTATGGAGTATCCTTAGGATTTAGTTGAATGTTGAGATCCTCAAAGGATAAAGAAGAGATTTTAGGAATTAATTGAGGACTTAGATCATTTAGGGATTTTGTTGAGTAACCTATAGATTTGAACCAGAATTGGTTACAGAAACTTTTGTATATACATTTTAAAGCCTCAAAGGAAAAAACAGATAAGGTAGAGAGGAGAATAGAGAGATATATTCTTAGAGGTTGTAAGCCTACAGGTATAGAGAGAGAGGAAGAGAAAATGGCCATGTGAAAGGCATATCAGGCCAATGCTAGATTGTAAATAGGGTTTTTATTTGTATTTGTACATTTATTTAATGAATGAGGAAATTGAATTCATTGTGAATGTGTGTGTCATTCCTTTTACGTGTTGAGTGATCTATAACTATGAATTTATGGTTTCTGTGTGATAAACCATGGTGAATGAATTCACCTTGAATTTATAAGTCTTTCTGATTGATAAAGGAATTAACAGCTGGGTAGAATCTGTGTAATTCCACTTTGTAACTAATAAATGTGTGTACAAGACAAGTAAAGAACAAATCACAAATTTTGGATGAATAAGAGTAATACAGAGAGTGCTCTATATTCAAGCTAGAGACAGCATTAAAGAGAATTGTAACAAGCTTAGGAGATATTTGCATTGAGGAATTTCAAACAAGCTCAAGAGGAGTAGTGTAATATATTTTCAGAGTGGCAACAACAGAAAGAATAGACATCGACGAAGCTAGAGAATAATGAGAAGAATTCAAAAGGGGAAATCGACGACAAGGATTGAATCACAGTATCGAGGATTTAAGAATTGATGACAGAGACCAAAGCAGGTAGAAGAGGCAAACAAGAGTCGCGTGAAGGTGAACGGATGGTCGTGATTAGATCGCAGATCCAAATGCAATAGATGAACGGTTAAAATGACTTCGCAAGGAAATTTGAGAAAGTGTGGGGTGGATGCGTGTCGGCACTGCGCAACATCGCGCATCAGCAGTTTTAAAGTTTAGTTTTAAGAGTTCACACGGTAAAGTGTTTTGATTACGGGAAGGATGGAAGGATGTGATGCGACAAGGGAGTGCCACGTCTCAAGCACTGTGCAATAGCACACTTCGCAATATTTTATGGTTTAACTCTTATCGGTATAGCGTTAAACCTGCGGTAAAGCGACTTGCGATGCACTGTGATTGGTTCAAGGTATTTTGGACCCCACAACAGGCAGTTTCGTGTGTATGCAGGTAATGGTTTGGGTTTATATGCGGTCTGGTTTAAAGTAGCGTTGTTGATAGCTAAAGTATGTATGTCTAATAAAAATTCATAGTCCAGTCCGTTTCATGTGTAAAGGGGAAATTTATGTGGGCCATAACCCACAGGTCCATGATATTTGTTTAAAGTTGAAGTCATGGATGAAATAAGGTAATGTGAAGGGGCAGAAATTAATAAAGATAAACGTTATTATATTGAGTTATTAATCATGGTTAAAACTTCCGCATGCATTTTATTTAAAATTGATAAAAGTGGAAAGGTTAAGGTGGGTAAATGTGGGGTTAATTCCGCTAACCTTGCATGTGTTTCATTTTTGGTTAATTGCAACTATGCATTAGAGACAATGCACAAAAGTGTGCATACTTGGTAAGTCTATCAACTACCGCCATGATCACATTCTTTCCTTAAAACTTAGGTAAACCTATGATAAAATCCATTGAAACCTCCTCCAAACATTGAATTAGAATGGATAAAGGTTGTAGCAGACCCAGGGTCTTAATTGTCTGAAATTTATTTTGGTTGTAAACGAAACATTCCACCATAAACTTTTGAATATCAAATTTAAGGCCATCCCAGAAAAATTATTTCTTCACACTGTGGTAAGTTTTTAAAAACCTTGAGCATCCTCCCAAGGGAGAGGTGTGAAATTCCAAAAGAATATTTTGTTTTAGTTGGGAATTCTATTGAGATTCAACAAGATGATGAGCTTAGTGAAAAGATTCGCCTTCACTAAGTGAGCCCGCAGGCTATTTTTGGCACAAGTCTATTTTTAGACTATGTATATTTTTAGACATGATGATCATATTTCAAAAGTTGCAGGATGCTATTTGTGGATGGTTGATCAAGTTGGAAAAATAGATGAAATTCTATTTTTAGAATATTGGGCGAAGTCTATTTATAGATTGTCAATCTAAAAATAGATGCATGTCGATTATTATTAGCTCTTAATAATAATCAGACACTAAACAACAACTTATTCTCTTGGAGCACTTTGTTTCAGTGCACAGATGTGGCACATCAGTGGACTAAGGGAATTACGCAATTCCCAAGGGTTTACTGGAGCTAATGCATGGAGGAATCAGTTAGAACTCAAGTGGCAGAGTTATGACACAGTTGGAAGAAGTAGTTATGGAGTTGTATTTAGTTTAACTCAGTTAGACTCAGTTGAGTTAGTTGTATCTAGTCTAATTGATTGATACACTAGTGAGAGTGGAGTGAATTAATTAGTTAATTAATTCACAAATAATAACTCATTAATCAACTAAACAATACAACAGTTAACTACAGTTCATGGCAGTTTCAGTGGAGACCAGTGGAGAGATAGGTGAAAGGGCAAGATATACTATCTGTTGTGACTATTAGTTATGCATTGATTGCATCCAACACACAGTGGAGATGCCAATGAGGATTGTGCAGTAAATCCAAGAGTAATTCGAATTCATTTAGAGCTATTTTTCAACAGAGATTGCGCAGTGGAGGCAGGCTAGCAGGTGGCATAGATCGGTGCATGGATTTGCAAGATTGGGCCTGATTACTGTATGACGATTGTACTGTACTGAGAGCTTGTGATAGGATTTGTATGTTTGTATGATATTTTCATATGATCTCCATGTTACATAATATATAGTTGGGGTTTTCAGCTTCAAGCTTTCCCGGTTAAAAACTGTGTTATGTGCGATTGAATATTTTTGTTTATGCTTCACATGTGTGTGCAATTAATTTTTCCGCAAAAGATTAACAAGTGGAATAGATTCAGTTTCTTGCATAAATTTAAATAGTGTGAGATCAGGTGGATCTTGGACATATGCATTCTTAGTGCATATAATTTCTACATGGTATCAGAGCATTGTTGATTGAATATTGCAATTGTGAAGTGAGTTTGTGCTGGTGGACAATTCGAATTTGCTACAGAAGATTCTTGGTGCAGAAATCGAGTATACATTGAAATGTCTTTCAACAGGTTGAGATTGGAGTATGCCCTTGATGGGAGCTCGAATTACATATCCTGGAAGGACATGATGGAGGCGGTGCTAGAGGATAATGAGCTGAAGGAGTTCATTGATAGCAATGTTCCGAAGTTGGGATCTAGCGATGCTGCATTACTTGATGCATGGCAAAAGAAGACTACAAAGACGAGGACGATTCTGTTGGAAGATGTGAAGGACCATATTGTGTCCAGCCTTCATGGGAAATCCACTCCATTATTAATGTGGAAGGATTTGACAGACTTGTTCCAAAGAAAAAGTGACTAGAGGAAGTTGGTGCTTAAAGACAAGCTCAGACAAATAAAAATGGAGAAAGGCGATAGTATTCCAAAATACCTCATGAAGTTTGTCCACTGCAAGGATGAACTAGGAAGTGTGGGGGTTACTGTTGATGAAGAAGACTTGGTGAGCTTGGCTCTCCTTTGGCTTCCGAAGAGTTGGCATAGCTACGAAGACTCTGTCAATGGACAGGAGAAACTGTCGGGATGGGAGCGACTTTGGTCGGATCTTGTGCAGGAGGAGATAAGGCAGGGTACCAAGGATGAATCTTCATCGAAGAATGAAGATGAAGAGAATTTCACTTTGGATGCCAAAGCAAGGAAAGGGAAGGGGAAGAAATCTTCTTCAAAATCCGGTGCTAAAGGCAAGAAGCAGGATTTGTCCAAAGTGAAGTGTTTTCACTATCACGAGCATGGAAAGTTCGCCACTAACTGTCCACAGAAGAAGAAGAATAAGCAGGCTACTGGATCTGCAGCTGGAGAGGCCTTAACCTTGCAATTTGAGCTGGATTTTTCCTTGATTGCATGCTTGGTTTCAAGCTGCATGGGATCGGTGTGGTATCTTGATAGTGGTGCATCTTTCCATATGACGGGAGACAAAGAGTTGTTTAGTGACTTGGAGGAGAAGGACCTCCATATGCATATAGAGATGGGAAACGATGGTTCGTATAGTGCGACTGGAATTGGGACCATTACCTTTGAGAGGGATTCCAGTAATCCATTCTTGTTGAAGAATTTCATGCATGTTCTAGGTATGAAGAAGAACTTGGTCTCGGTCACAATGCTGGAAGACAGAGGTTATGATGTTGTTTTCAGTGAGGGAAAAACTTTCCTTCGACATAAAACAATGGGTCAAACCAAGAAGATAGGGGTTTGAATTAAGAATCTCTACAAGCTAGAGGTAGATGGATGTGCTGCAATGGTGGGCAAAGCAGAAGAAGTGGTGAGCCAGGATGAGGGCGAATTATGGCATAGGAGATTGGGCCATCTTCACCATGGCGCTTTGAAGATTTTGCATCAAATTTTTACTAGACTTCCCAAGGGTACTCTTGTGTAGTCAGATCAGTGCAAAGGATGTACAATGGGTAAGTTTGTGAAGACCACCTTTCATGAGAAGGAGAACCGTGCATTGGTGATCCTGGAGAGAATTCACATAGACGTGTGTGGACCATTCTCGATTGCTTCAATAGAAAAACACAGGTATTATGTGATATTTTTTGATGAATATTCTCGTAGATGTTGGATCTTCTTCATGCAAAAGAAGAGTGAAACATTCTCAAAGTTTTGTGAGTTCAAGGCATTGGTGGAGAAGGAGTCGGGGAAGCAAGTGAAAGCTCTACGGAGCGACAATGGTGGTGAATACATCTCGGGCGAATTCAAATACTTCTGTAGCAAAGAAGGAATTCGAAGAGAACTCATAGTGTCTCATAACCCACAGTAAAATGGGGTCACAGAGAGAAAGAACAGAACGATCGTGGATGCTGCATGACTAGGGCCTACCGATGCACTTGTGGGCGAAAGCATGCAACACTGCGGTTTATGTGCAAAACCGTTGTCCTCATAGAGTACTTGGCATGAGTACACCCGAAGAAGCTTTTACTGGTAAGAAGCCTGATATTTCTCATTTGAAGATTTTTGGCTCACCTTTTTACATTCATGTGACGAAGGATGCCAGGAAGAAGCTGGATCCGACTGCAGAAGTTGGGATATTTGTGGGGTACACAGAAACACCCCATAACTATCATGTGCATTTGCCAAACAGTCGTATTACTGTTATGCGATGGGGTATAAAATTCAATGAGGTGAAAGCCATGAAGTTGTCGCTTGAGAGGGAGCTACACTTGCATGCAGAGGAGGAACTTCTTGTTCCCAAAGATGAGCCTCTAGATGTGGATCAGCCACAGGAGGAGATTCATGGAGTGGAGGAGTCCACTCATGCAGAACCAAACATCAGAAAAGGCAGAAAGCATACGACAAAAGCTGAGAGACTGAAGGTGGATGCGGCACAGAATGTAGGAGTCCCTACATCACAATGCAGACAAAGATAGTCACCTGACCGATATAATGGATTCTTGGCTCTTATGAGCCATCTTATTTTGAAGAAGCAGTGTAGTAGCCCACATGGGTGGATTCCATGGTGGAGGAGTATGACTCCATTGTCAGAAATAGTGCTTGGGAGATTGTTCCAAGGTTGGTGGGAAAATCAGTTGTAGGATCAAGATGGATCTACAAGGTAAAGAAAGTTGCTAATGGGAGCGTCGAGAAGTATAAGGCAATATTTTTTGTGTGGGGCTTCTCACAGATTGAGGGGATTGACTATGAAGAAACATTTGCACCTGTCACACAATATTCTTCCATACGAACCATCCTTGCTCTCTCAACGCAGATGGGTTGGCACATTCAACAAATGGATGTGAAGATTGTGGTCCCTAATGGGATCATTGAGGAAGAGGTGTACATTGAGAAGCCTGAAGGATTTGAGATCTTCAGCAGCGAGTCGCATGTGTGCAAGCTCAAAAGATCGTTGTATGGACTGAAACAAGCACCCCATGCTTGGTACACTCGGATCGACAGCTATTTCACTGGACTTGGCTTCACCAAGAGTGAGGTAGATGTAAACCTATACCAGATTGTGGTTGAGGGTAAGATTTTAATCATTTTACTTTATGTTGATGATTTAATACTAACAGGTGATGAGCAGTTGATACACTCATGCAAGGCAGATCTTGCAAAGGAGTTTGAGATGAAGGATTTGGGCCTCCTTCATTATTTCCTTGGATTGGAAATATAGCAGTGGGAAGGTGAACTATTTGTGTCTCAAGGAAAGTATGCCCGGGATACACTGGAGAAGTTTCACATGCAAGGTTGCAAGCCTATCGACACTCCTCTTCCAGGAAATTGGAAGAAAGAGAATGCTACATTGGCAGAGGTAGTGGATGCCACTATTTATCGACAGTTGGTGGGTACACTCATGTATTTAGTCAATACAAGACCAAACATATGCTATGCGGTGAACCAACTTTCACAAGCGATGGTTAAGCCTACTAAGATCTTTTGGAAGGCGGGCAAGCATGTCCTGAGATATCTCAGGGGCACATCTGAGTATGGTTTATGGTACAGACAGATGGATGAGGTGAAGTTGCATGGCTTCACGAATGCAGATTGGGCAGGAAGCCCAACAAACATAAAGAGCACATCAGGAGGGATTTTTAGTATCGGATCTACGACAGTTTCTTGGTATATCAGGAAACAAATATCTTTGGCACTCAGTTCAGCAGAAGCAGAATACATGGCAGCAAGTTTAGCTGCATATGAGGCTATCTGGATGAGGAAGGTTCTGGTTGGTTTGTTCGGTTCACATTTAGATCTCACGGTGATTCATTGTGATAATTAGAGTTGCATTAAACTCTCAGTTAATCCTGTGTTTCATGATATATCTAAACATATTGATATCCGATATCATCATATCAAATATTGTGTGCAACGGAAGATCATGTTGCTTCAGTACATTCCTACGGAGGATCAAGATGTAGATATTATGATGAAGGCACTCACCAGGAGAAAATTCGAATAGCATAGAGGTAGGATCGGGGTGAAGGATAATCCCTATCTTGTTGAGAGGGAGTGTTGAAAGTCAACAAGATGATGAGCTTAGTGAAAAGAGTCGCCTTCACTAAGTGGGCCTGCAGGCTATTTTTGGCGCAAGTCTATTTTTAGACTATGTCTATTTTTAGACATGATGATCATATTTCAGAAGTTTTAGGATCCTATTTGTGGATGGTTGATCAAGTTGGAAAAATAGATGAAATTCTATTTTTAGAATATTGGGTGAAGTCTATTTATATATCGTCAATCTAAAAATAGATGCATGTCGATTATTATTAGCTCTTAATAATAATCAGACTCTAAACAACAACTTATTCTCTTGGAGCACTTCAGTTCAGTGCATAGATGTGGCATAGCAGCTGACAGAAGGAATTACGCTATTCCTAAGGGTTTACTGGAGCTAATGCATGGAGGACTCAGTTAGAACTCAAGTGGCAGAGTTATTGGAAGAAGTAGTTATGGAGTTGTATTTAGTTTAACTCAGTTAAACTCAGTTGAGCTAGTTGTATCTAGTCTAAATGATTGATACACTAGTGAGAGTGGAGTGAATTAATTATTTAACTAATTCACAAATAATAACTCATTAATCAACTAAACAATACAATAGTTAACTACAGTGCGTGGTAGTTTCAGTGGAGACCAGTGGAGAGATAGGTGAAAGGGAAAGATAGAATATCTGTTGTGACTATAGTGATGCATTGATTGCATCACACATTGAGTGGAGATGCCAATGAGGATTGCACAGTCAAGGATGGAGTAATTCGAATTCATTCAGAGCTATTCTTTAGCAGAGATTGCGCAGTGGAGGCAGGCTAGTAGGTGGCATATATCGGTGCATGGATTTGCAAGATTGGGCCTGATTAGTGTATGACGATTGTACTGTATTGAGAGCTTGTGATAAGCTTTTTATGTTTGTATAAGATTTTCATATGATCTCCGTGTTACATAATATATAGTTGGGGTTTTTAGCTTCAGGATTTCCCGGTTAAAAAATGTGTTATGTGCGATTGAATATTTTTTTTTATGCTTCACATGTGTGTGAAATTAATTTGTCCGCAAAAGATTAACAAGTGGAATAGATTCAATATCTTGCATAAAGTTAAATAGTTTGAGATCAGGTGGATCTTGGACATATGCATGCTTAGTGCATATAATTTCTACAAATTCTTACAAAGATATAAGTGATCTTTGTACCATAAGGAATAATTTTTCCAACTAAATGTATCAGATGTATTGGGATATTGCTACAACTTTTGAATGAGTGTCCATACTTCTTTTTCATTATTCCGTTCCTCCCTTGATTCAGTTATCCAATCTAGTCGGATAATAGAAATGGCACAAAGCAATGCTTCCACATCCTCATTTTTTCTTGAGAGTGCATCTGCAACAACATTTAGGTTCCCTTTTTTGTAGATGATTTCAAAGTCATAACCCAACATGATAGTCTTTGTTCCAAAAAGTGTTTAAGACTATCATGATCAGTTTTTACCTTGAAGTCTCTTCCCATTAGGTAAGGTCATCATCTCTTTAGTGCATGTAGTATTCCCAACATTTCCTTCTCATAAATAGATTTCTGTAAATACTTTCCTTTTCTTGGACGACTTTCAAAAGAAATGGGTCTTCTTTCTTGCATTAAAACAACACCAATACCATTTCCCAAGGCATCACATTCCACAATAAAGGTATTTGTGAATTTTGGCATAGCTAAGACCGATGTTTGGCACATTTCCTCTTTACGATGTTCAAAGGAATTAGTTTCTTTAGAAGTCCATGAAAATTCATATTTCTTCAATAATGTTAATATGGGTGCTACTATTCTCCCATAATTCTTAACAAATTTGAGATAATACCCTGTTAACCCGAGAAACACTCACAACTGCTTTATGGTTGTGGGGACTTTCCATTCCTTAATGGATTTAATTTTTTTAGGGTCTACCTTAACACCCTCCTAAGATACAATATGACCCAGATATTCCACCTCTTGTACTCCAAAGAAACATTTGGAGGTTTTTGCATATAATTGTTTCTCCTCCAATAGTTTGAGCACCCTGTCAACATGTTGAACATGATCCTTCCAAGACCTTCTGTATATTAGTATATCAACAAAAAATACTAACAAAAAGTTTCTAAGGAAGGGTTGGAAAATGGAATTCATTAACCCTTGAAATGTGGAAGGTGCATTGGTAAGGCCAAAAGGCATGACCAAAAATTCATAATGACCCTCATGAATTCAAAATGTTGTTTTCAGAATTTCTTTAGTATTCATTCTAATTTGATGATATCCTGAACTGAGATCCAACTTGGTGAAATAAATTTCTCCATGTAATTCATCCAATAATTCATCAATCAGAGAAATGGGAAATTTATCTTTAATAGCGAGTTTATTCATCTCCCTATAATTTTGACACATGCGCCATGATCCATCCTTCTTGTGCACCAATAAAACTAGAGCAGAGAAAGAACCATGACTAGGTAAAATTATACCAGCCTCTAGCATTTCTGCAATCATATGTTCAATTTCGCTCTTTTGGACATAAGGATATATGTAAGGCACAACAATAACAGTAGTGGTTTATTATGTGTCACAATAATAACAATATTGGGACTACAGGGGTACACCAATAACAATAAGGGGACTACACTAACAACAATAAGGAGCTACACTAGTAATAGAGGGCCCTAACATGATTAGTATATTCTCTGATGTGTTTGACTTCAATTCATTTATTTACACTTGTTATATTGTACTGGGGTACCTTGAATATCATCATCATTATCAGTGAGTTGTCTTGTGTTTGTTAACGATATACATCAATGGCCAATAATAAAAGGATTTCTCACATCGTCAACTTCAACTCATTCATTTCAATATAGTAGAAATATACCATCTACGATCAGTGAATACCTCGGGTTGATTCAACATTTTGGTTCACTTGGCAGCTCCTTCAGTTTCCTTCCATTGACACCATCCACCTTATATGTTGCAGTTCATCATAGCAGCATCCTATATGTTGGCACTCGAGTTGCGTGCAGTACCAATATTCCAACTTTATGAATTGGTACTTTGAAGATCAGTTATGCGAAATCAGTGATTAGACATCTCCTTGAGCATCATTGATCATATTTTCTACTATATGTGATATTGAGACATAGCCATGATGTGTTACTATGCAACTATGATAATATGATCCACGATGTATTTCACAGTTCTCTTTTATGTATACATATGGGATCATCTCTACACTTGATCAATGGACATGCTTTACTATCTCTAAACATGGGTATGCCCACCTCAGACATGAGCTTTATTTCTGATCTCTTCCATTGGTTTTTGGCAAGCTAGAATATGGTGATCTCCTCTCAAGTTTTCACATGATTCCTTGATACACTTAATACATTTCGACCATCATGTACCCCTTCTGACCTCATATATTAGGGGGCATCTGTTATAGCATCATTCAACACTCTTGTAGATATGATGCTTTGTTCTATGGCCTTGGGCAACCCTTTCCCTTTAGACTTGATAACTTTATTAAAAAATAATGTTTTGAATTCCATACATGACTCTTCCCTTCAAAAAACGTGTACACATGCACATGCGGATACCTCCATATAGAACCCGCTTATATAATTTAAAATATGAAAAACTATATAATATCCTATTTTTTGGGCAGGGTTTATGGGTTTCACCGAAATCCCACCTACAAGTGCTTGTGGCCTAAATGAATCAACTGATCTTGGTTGATATATATATAAACCTCATGCATGGAAGACCTAAAGATAAAAGAAGAGATTAGATGTCGATACCATAGTCTATTGGTCCTAGATCAAGTCTAAGTTTCCATGCGCCTCCTGCACTCCCAGTCATAGGAAACCCTTATTTCCTCATAGTAATGTTCATATTCCATTATATGGCATCAATGTGTATCTGCTTGAGAGATGATTGTTGAGGCTTGAGTTGGACAAATCCGGAGTAAGGTTTCTCTTGGAGCCATGGTCGAATCAGGTTTTATTCTTCTATATTATTTTGTTGATATCAATAAATAAACTCTGTTTTTTTCCTAAATTTTATGTTATTATGTTACAATTCATGTTACGATCTTATAATTTATGATTCATAATTTATATATGTATGTTTAATGATCTAACATTTATATTATGCACATAATTTGAACTACTTGCTCTATACATGTTTCTATGAACTTTATTACAGGTTCGAAAGCCTTGGAGAAACATATGGTTTGGATCCTACGGGAATGACACAAAACATAGGATCTACGCGTATCTTCTCTAGACCCAACTTTAGTAGTTTATGTATTAGGACTGTGTGATTCTTGGCTTCTTGTTGACTAATTTCTCTTCAATTTGTTGGGGTTCTCAACCCTCACCCTAGGGAGATTTTTCTCGCAACAAAAAAGATTAAAGTTTCCCTCTCGAAAAAAAAAATCTCTCTCCTTTAATAATTAGTGGTTAATTATATTTATCTAAAAAATATTTTCTTATCTGAAAGTAATATTTTGTTAGTAGAATTATTTAAATATTTGTCTTCCAGATCCATCACATAAATGTATTGATTCATGAAACGTTTCAAACCAGCCAATGTATTTCATCATCGAGACGATTAGATGAAGAGAATATGATCCAACAAAGGTATTAAAATAGGAAAGAGTCAAAGAGCTAAAAAAACTAGGTCAAAAGTTTTAAAAAAAAATAATCATTAGAAAATTAATTTTGTTATATAAATAAATTTAAATCTAAATATTTCAATAGGGGTAAAATAAAATTATAACTAAATAAGTAAAATTAATTAATAAATTAAATAAATAAATATTATAAATGTATCTAAATTAAATATAATCTTAATAGGGGTCCATTATGACTAAATATATAGTACATACTACATTAAAACAATAATAGTAAATAAAAAATTAATTAAATAAATAAAAATATGAATTAAGTTCAATGAGATCTAAAATTAAGGGTCATATAAAATAAGGACTATATATAATGTTTTTAAATGTTTTTAAATAATTATAAATTAGGTAAAAACAATCTAAATTTAAGGAAGAAATTCCCTAATTCCTCTGGCAATATACCTTATTCCTCTTGTGCTAATTCCTCTTTCACTCTTTCAACTGTTAACACTAACCCTTTCGGTGCTACTTCTATCTCTAATTCCTATTACGTCTTTTCAATTTCTAACTCTAATTATTTCTACCCTATTTTGACTTCAAATCATAATTATTCTAACGGTTTTATCCCTAATTATTCTATGGCTAATTCTATTCTAATCCTTCTATCCTTAATTCTTCTAGCAATAATTCAACTTCTAATCTTATTGATTTTTTATGATCTTATTAATTCTTCTAATGTTAATTTGAATTCTTATCACGATTCTCCTTACCCTAATTCGATTTCATTTCCTTTGAATCCTAAACCCCTATATCCTAGAAGAAAAGCGGTCCATCTTTCGAGTTTTGACATTGATTTTCCTACCCAAAGTATTCTCAAAAAGAGTTTAAATTTTTCAATTTCTCCCTGCAAAATTATGGTTGGTGAAATTATATGCAGCATTGAATATGGCCATAAGGACTATGGCCATAAGGACATTCCTGGTCACCTCAAAGAAGTTATTAGACAACACTATTATGTTATCCTTTGGAAGGAAAAAACGCCTAAATGAAATATCTCGAAGCAAGAATTCCTATCACTTAAATCCATTAATAATAAGCAGCAAATTGTCATCCTTAAAGCTTACAAGCTTAGGTGTGGTGGTCATTTTTGATAAGGAAGATTACATTGATAAAATTTTGAACCACCTCACCATAGTGGTAGCTATAAAAAACTTAGAAAAAATCCACTTTTAAAAATTTCCATGAAAGTCTATAATGCTACCATGTCTGATATTGTTTGTTCCACTATTAGTAAAAGGCTTATTAAGAGAAACCCGCTCACTCTACAGATCTACTGGCTTCCAAAAATACATAAAGAAGGTGCTTGGTTGAGAGCTATTATGCATACAATTGGTTGGCCTATTTATATTCTTGCTAAGAATTTAGCCTTGAAGCTTAAACTTCTTGTTGGTAATGCTAACTTTTTCATCAACGACTCTCCCTCTTTCATCAATGAAACTAAATATTTTAAGCTTCGACCCCATGATATTTTGGTCAGTTTTGATGATGTCTCTCTTTTTTCTAATATCCCCATCAATGAGGCCATTGAAATAATTAATAACATTATTTACCCTAATACGACTAAATTTGTTATAATTTGCTTAAAATCTACTTTCTTCAGCTCACAAGATGTTTATGAGCAGATCTGTGGAGTTGTTATGGGATCCCATCTCTCCCCTTTTTTGGCTAATATTTTCATGGAGGATTTGGATACAAAATCCCTTTATTTTGATCCTTTATTCCCCAAGCTTTGGAAAATTTATGTTAATGGTAATTTTATCTTTTGGCTCCATGTTTAGGAAAATATTGAAATCTTTAAGCAACATCCTAATAACATGTCTGAATTTATTAATTCACTATGGAAATTGAAGTTAATGGAAACATTCATATTCTTGATGTCCTCATCACCAGGAAGGAGGATGGATACATCTCCCATCAATTTTTCCAAAATAATACAAACACCGAGTAATATCTCCATGCCAATTCCCACCATCATCCAATCCAGAAATTTGGTGTTTTGAACACCCTTGCTACCAAAGATCTTAGAATTACTGATGATATTCATATTGATTATGAGAAATATCATATCTTAGAGGTTTTCAAGAACAATGGTTATAGAAGCATCAAGGCCTAAGAGCCTTCCAAAAAGTGGAAAAGGGACCTAGAGCTAAGACTGATCTCAATGACCCTATTGGCAGGTGCATCTTCCTTTTATTCAACGAACCACCAATGGGTTGGCTCATATTTTATAACCTTTAAGCTACTTAACACCATTTGATCTTCCCTTAGGTTTTTCAAGGAACAAATTGACCCATTTAACACTAAATGGGTTTACATGATCCCTTTTCCCTGTGGGAATGATACATATTCTATTAGCTACTAAAATTAACCACAATATTTTACTTCTAAGATGTTAGCACTATTTCATGTGAAAGAGTATGAAAAACTACATGTGAATACTTTAAAGGAGAGGAAACACAAATAAAATTATCAAATCAAAGAACACACACAAGTTGATAACTAAGCTAACCCAGTATGGGTTACGCCTCCATGCCCATTTTCAAGACTGGAGAGGCCACTTAATTAATTGTTGTAAGATGATGATGAGTACATGATGCATTCTTTTTCAAATACAAGGATTAACTTCCTTAACTAGAGTGGCATGTCTCTCCACGAGACGCTCCTCTATATGAAATATCACTCATAAAATCTCTCCTTCAGCATGACAAAATATCAAACTATCACATAAAATGACATACAAGGATCCTCCAACATAGGGACAAACAAGGATCTCAACACCAAATCATCATTTCAGCGAGAATCAAAAGAATACATGACATCAGTGCATCTTATACCTTCACTTCCTGGGATAGTCTAAAATTGCACTCCTATTTTGAAGAAATAAACTGCATGGTTGAATTATTGTTGAAAAATCGTGAAATTTGACTGTAAACTTGACCCCTTTCTGCCTCGGTCAAATTTGGGCTCCCCGAGAATCGCAAATATTCACTTCCACAAAATGACTGAAATTCAACATCTCAGACAACAAAAATTATCAAAACATCATGTTCCTCATGAAAAACTAAGAAAAATGAGTGTAAAGTCGGTCTAGTTCTGAAATTATTATTTTCAAGCCTCTAGGGAATCTTTTAGATTCCATGTAGATTCTTGCGTCAAGGTCCCAACTTCATGGTTTTGTGATCCTGAAAAATACGTTGCGTAGATTACGAAACTAATCATGCCATCAAACTCCTGGCATAGTTCTACCACTATCAAAAATCAGCTCCAAGGGAATATTAAAGATTGCTCCAAGATTCCTTATATCATGGTTCCATTTTTCTCTTTCTGTATGCCTGCTTATGGTTCCACTGCACTTATAAGTTCCACGTGCACTCCTATGTTCTTTAGGTGAATGAAAAAAATTCCGGTTTTTATATTTTTAAGAGGGAAATATTTACAAAGCCACACTCATGCCCTATTGGCAACTTGCTTCGGTTTGGTTGGTACAGACTTGGGGTCAAATCCCACAACTCTATTTTAATATAAACAAAAAATGTGCAATTGGTTTGAACTTCGCTATGCAAGTTGTTACAATCACCCCATATAATGCTTTAAACCAATGGTTATTGCCACCGTTTAAATAGTTGACTACCAAACTATTTTTAATATGATAATGGGTCATGGGTCCATTTTAATTGGTTTGGTTGATAAAATCCGCCACACCAATTTTATTATATGCTTTTAACAACCATTTATTTTAATTTTTTAAATATTCGTTGTTGGACCACACACACACACACACAAAAAAAAAAGCATATAACATCCTCTAATAATTTGTTTCTAATTAATTTGGATGGTTATAACCATATCTAATATGGTTTTGAAATGATTTTTGTTATTATTTTAATATGAATGAGGTTTATTTTATATGAGGATTGAATATATATATATATATATATATATATATATATATATATATATATATATATATATATATATATTGTGTTGTATGGATTTTTTAATATATATTTTTTTAGTTTTGTTTTCTCTTTTGTGAAGGGCTAGGAGAAAAATACTACAATGCCACGTGTCATTGCCTAATTGGTTAAGTAGTCGCCACATAAGCTTAGTGGATCCCATTTCCTGCTTTAACTTGTGAACTTATGAATGTAATAAGTTGACCATATAGACTCAGATTTTAGCATCATCTATGCCACCGGAATCATAATGAGGAGCACTACAACTTTATGTCAATGTTGCTGAGATTCAAGGAATTTGAAAATTGAACCTTTCCAGAGCCACCTAGATCATTCCTCCCCATTGAGTAGCTTTTTTTCCACAATCTGCAATTTTTTTCACTCCCTCGTTTGCGCAACAAGTTTCCTAACAGGAAACACTTCCTTCTCCTTCACCTTTTTTCTTCAGAGCCATAAGTGATGAACTGACTTGTCCCCTATGCAAACATGTAGTACAAATCATAACATACATGCTTTTTTAGAAGACCAATCATGACCCAAGAAACCCCATATTTTCCATGAGTTTATAAAACACTATATGGTCAAACTTACATCAAAATCATAACAGAAACCAATACCCCAACTATCAACAAAAAGGCCAAAAACATCATCATGTGCATTCATAAGTGATTGAAAACACTTCATCACTTTTACAATTATTTTAGAACATGTGATTTACAAAATGTGGCCATGATCAGCTACTTTAAAATGCTACCCATCTCTTACCCAACTAGGTTGATGCACTATCTTCGTATAATTGGCTTTCTCATTAATTTACTTCAACAACAGGTTCCTTTTCATGTTTTTTTTGTCCTTCAGTCGTTGCTCTGGATGGATCTCCCAATATGTATCTCTGTGATGCCCATGCTTGTTACAATGACTGAAAAAAATCTTCTTCCTCCAAAACCATTTGACCTTATTCCTAAAATGATGTGGATAAGGTCTTACATGTCTTTTCCTTTTTCTTGCTACTATTCTCTTCTAGCACTCGTCAACCACATGGGTATACAAGCCACAATAGCTAGATGTTTTTCTATGTCACAATTTTTGTTCACTATTACCAATTTTCTTGTAATAAAAATGAACTTTAGAATACAGAGATTTTTTATACCTTGTTTTAGCCATCTCTTTGGAATTCTCACTTCCATTTGGAAATGACTTGCAATCATGATCACTGGAGGATTGTGATGTACCCATAGTATCCTTCATTCTCTCGGACTTGTCACCTAAAGATTCTCCTGTCTCTTCCTTTCTAACATAGCCCAATCCTCCATGTCATAGTAATTCCACCACTTGGATGGGATTCACAATTCCTTTCCCATTAGATCTTAGACCCTTGCCTTAATATCCCATATTCTTCATTAATATTGAACCAATTCGTGTAGTGTGATTTTCAAAAACACCTAAATCTTCATCATCATGTGAAAATGAAACTAAAGAATTACCAACATTGCTTACCTCAATTTTTTATTCTAAAGCAGGTGATGATGTCTTCTCTAAGCCTTCGTTGCACTTCAACTTTTCCAAGGCCTCTTCCAAGGCTCTTAATTGAAGCTGCAATCTCTGCTTCTCCTCTTCGGCTTTTTGTAGAAGTCTCCTAACCTCAACATTCTCTACTTAAAGTCCCTCATTGATCTCTTCATTTGATTGATGAGAATAATATGAAGAAGAAGTATATTCACTCAAAGATGGAGATGGAGCATCGTCCTCTGCTCTCTCTTTCTCCTGTTCCTCCTTTTCCATTTTATCGTCATAATATGCATACATTATATCTACCATGCTTTCCATCTTGTAGAATGCCTCGTAGAGATCTCTGTGATCGTCCATTTTCTTTCTTGTTGCACATTCAATCTCTTGTCATCATGAACACTCACAATTTGCATCAGCAAGAAGATCTCTATGATACCAAACTTGATTCGGATTCATTCTGTTACCATAATCAACAAAGATATTTTAATTATGTACTGTTAGCAGAATTTCATGTGAAGGAGTATGAAAAACCGCATGTGAATACTTTAAAGGAGAGGAATAATAAATAAAACCATAAAAGAAAATAACACACATAAGTTGATAAGAGAGTTCATCCAGTGTGGGTTACGTCTCCAGGGCCGGTGTCAAGAGTGGGGAGGTTGCTTCATTAATTGTTGTAAGATGATGATGAGTACATGATGAATTCGTTGTCAAATACAATGATGAACTTCCTTAAATAGAGAAGCATCTCTCTACATGAGACACTCTTATATAAGAAATCTCACTCATAAAAGATCTCTTTCAGCATGAAAAAATATAAAACTCTCACATAAAATTGCACACAAAGATCCTCCAACAAAGTGGAAAATATGGATATCAACATCAAATCATAATCTTAGTGAGAATCAAAAGAAGACGCGACATCAATGCATATTATACCTCCACTTCCAAGGATTGTTTCAAAATGCACACCTTTATTGAAGAAACAGACTGCACGGTTGAATTCTTGATGAAAACTCATGAAATTTGACTGTAAACATGACCCCTTTTTTACTAGGTTAAATTTTGGCTCCCTAGGAATCTCAATGATTCCTCAAAGTTTCTTTTCTATGGACTCACTGAAATTTGGCTCCTCAAACGAAGAAACTAACCACACCATCATGTTCCTTCCAAAAAACTGAGAAAAATGGGTTATGAAACTGTCATTTTTGGGCCTTTAGGGAATTTTTTAGATTCCATGTGGATTCCGACGTCAAGGTTCCAACTTCATGGTTTTTCCCTCAACATTCTACTCATGAAAAATACGTTGCTCAGTCTACAAAACTGATCGCACCATCAGATTCTTTGCGAGATTCTAGTTTGCTTGAGTATAAACTTGTCATAATTCTTCCACTATAAAAAATTAGCTCCAAGGGAATCTTAAAGGTTCCTCCAAGGTTCCTTAAATCATTTTTTTTCTTTCCTCGTTCTATGTGCCCACTCAGGGTTCCACTACAGTTCCAGGTTCCTCGCGTGTTCCTCCATATTTCGGCGAATGAACATGATGTCGGGATTCTGCTAGAAAGCAGAACCTAGCATATAAAAACTTCCTGCTTCACTCCATTATGAAAATGCTCAAATTTTCTTCAAATAAAACCATGAAAACATTCAGCTCAAAATTTACATGAAGGAGAAGAGCTATTCAAAATAGCTACAGATATAAAATACAAAATTTCTCTGGCCAAATATTACATTGGGCAGCCTCTTGGCCCTTGGCCCTTCAAACCACTCCTCACTCTTCCTGTACTCCTCACTCACTCAACTCTTGTTCTTCCTCACAAAAACACTCCTATTTATACATAAATAATTTATTTATTTCACCCCACAAATTTCTCCACCCAATCCTCAACTAAATCTAATTTAGATTCATTTTAGGTGTAGACTCAACAAATTCTTGTACATAGAATTCCTACTCCCTAAATTTGCTACCTAATCCTATTTCACTCATATCCTTTTAATTATTCAAGAATATATACAAAAATCCTCACATTTATAATTTCTCTCCTAATTTATTTAAAAATAAAAATTTAATTAATAAAATAATTAAAATGCCTCACCCCCCCTTATTACATAATTAAATAATGAAAATTGGCCTTGATGCTCCTGCATCAGACTCCCAAGGTTGAAATCAATCATGATCTCCTGATCATGTGTTCGGATCTTCGTCTGCCTGGATCCCATATCTTGTGCTACAACTTTCCATTTGTTGTTGCTTCTGTCTGTTGTTCTTCTCCAGGTCTCCACACTTTATGCTGCATCGCTCCACTAGCTATGCTTTCACAATCTTCTGTTGTCTTCCTCTTGCTACTTCTTCTTTGTTTTACTGTTTTTGGCTTCTTCCGGGATACTTTCATCATTATCCTCCTTATCAGTTCAATTTCTCATTCCAATAGATTTTGTATCCAGATCTCCTCGATGGGATGGGTTCTTTGTAGTCCTCAGCACTTCAGATCTAAGCTTTCTCTCTCTTGTAGATGTAGAAAACCCAATGTAGAAGGTAGAGCTCAATGGGAGCAAAATGGCAGAAAAATGAGACCAACTGTATAGATCCAGAGTGATCTAGTATGCAACAAAGGTGAAGAATGAAGGGGAAAACCCTCCTATTTATAACAAAATATTGGGTCATTCTAGATCTTGGTGCATGATTAAAATAATGTTAACCAAATCTAGATCCACCTCTATGGAATATTTTATTATTATTTGTTGGAGGGAAAGGGTGTTTGACTTGGGTCAAATCCCTTGATTAGTGAAAAAATAAATAAATAAATGATTTATTTGTCTTTTTAAGGAAGTGGTTGGGATATAATCAAATAAATAATGATTTGGTTGATTAATGGTGGTTGATTTGGTCATATTTAACAAGGAATATTATTTAAATAATTATTCCTAGAAAATAATAAGATAACTATGGGTTTATCTCATTAATTTCTTTGTTTTTGGGTTAAACATGACTGGGAATAACAATTAAATTATGGTTTAATTAATTATTCCTTTTGGGGTTTCCTAATTAATCATAGTGAAAGCAGTTTTACTTGGGGTAAAACTGGTCTTACATGGTGTGCTTGGGTCCATCTAATGATGAAAAGTTAGATGACCAAAAAATGGTGTAACAGATTGCCCCCCAGCGTGCGAGTGTCAGGAGCAAATCGTATGACCGAAGTACGTTGTAAGAAGACAATCACTAGACAACAAAAGGGGATGTCAGAGAGAGAGATAAGAGGTAGATAGTGTGCTGAAGGACTAGACCCTGAGGAGACGAGACTCGCAGGTGCAACAAGTCTCTGTTATGAGAGGGTACCTGTGCTGAAGGCGGCGGGGGAGGCATACCTATGCCCGCCGTGACAAAGTACAAAAGAATAGTGTGTCCGGTGAACAAGGGACCGAACCATAGAGTACAGCTGGCATAATCAAGAGCCAGATAAAAATACAATGAAGAGTCTCACATACATGCTGTGCCTGGGATAACAGCCAGGACTAGTACCAATATCATCTGATACATGAGATAAATACAACTAAATGCCCACAATAAATGAGAAGAGACTCCTAAAATACGTAGTACCTTTAAATCACTTAGAAGTCTTTGTAGTGGCTAAAACCAACATCATCAAAATACGGGAGCGGTATCCAAAGGCTGCAATAAAGGTCATCACGTAGACATGTGGGGGGAGCTACTGCCAGACACCCTCATGGGGGGGGTGAGACATCTCCACACAGCAGGGAATCATCGGCTATTTCTTGCAGTCCTTTGGTGTCCCCGTTATCTGAATCTAGATCATCTTTGAGAAAGGGCGGAGAAACGATCAAGTAAAGGAGGTAAAGAAATCTGCGATCCAAGGCACGAACAAAAATGGAAGAGCGGAACCAAGGTACACGCCCTCTAGACACTTATGGAATAAATGTCTTGGATCGGCATGGAAGAGTCCTTATAAGGTGAGGTAATGAGAGATCCTCAACTAAGGCACGAGAGAAGAGCAATAGAGCGACGGACAGACTGACACTAATGATGATGGTGGAAATGGGAAGGATGGAGTGGCGAATGGACGACTTCCCTTGTTAGAGCATAAAAGGCATGAATGACATGGCAGCGACTGACACAATATCGAAAGGGACAGGGGACAGTGGGGCTGAAGGTCATGAGATGCGACACAAGAGAGGAACCAAGCAAAAAAGAATGGAAGGCTATAGTATGGTGTAAAAGGATGCAGGATAGACTCCATGAATGCAATGATGACTCAACTCGGATGCTCTAAGCAAGGGCGACTAGATAGTGCTGCCACACAATAAAGGCCCCAATGGGGGGTCATAGAAGCATGAGTACAAGGTGGGTACTCATGACAAAAATCAACACGAACATGGACAAGTAAGGGGGTGATATGGTGCCCCCAAGTACAAGTGTCGTAAGTGAGGAAATTCGATTTTAAGGAGCGGTGAAGTGATCCTTCGTGGAAAAATGTGTCCGGGTGAAGTATCAAATCACCAAAAACTAAGTAAAACCCATTTGAGAGCTCGGTGAGATCTATCCAGCGGTGCTGACGGTTCGTCGAACGGGGCTACGGTGTGGTCGCAGCAGTCGAAAGAAGAAACAGAGGTTCTCTTTTAATGAGGCGGTTTTCCCTCCAAAATCATTCATTTGCTATTGTTGCTGTGGTGAATGTGGAGAGGAGAGAAGGCCCTAAATCTTGCGGCGAACGTGGCGGACAAACCGACCGTTGGATTCGAGATCTGTCAGTTGGAGGCGAGAGGCCTAACCTTGCTCTTGCATTTTGATGGATTACATTTGCAGTTGAGGGCCCAAAACCCACAGAAACAGCCCCTCCTTCATCTCTATGGCCGGGTCGCACTTTTTTGGGGCAAAAAGTACGACCCAGGACGCAGGTATTAGGGCAACAAGTGCGACCTGGTCCAGAAAATGGCAGAAAACTGCGACCTGGGAGATAAGGGGGGTTTGGTGCTGTTTTATGGCTGGGAGTTGGATTGTGGTGTGTGGTGATGGTGTTCCCGATCTGTACCCTGACCAAAAGAATGTGGTTGTGCAGGTATGGCAGAGTTGCGGGTCAACTGGAGGGAGAGGGATCTGGGAACACTTCGGACAGAGATCCAGGCGGATCAGGGCGTTCGTCGTGTATTGGCCAGATATAGGGGCATATGGTGCCCTCTCGGATGTGTGTAGGGGCAAGTGGTGCCCCCTAGAATGTATGGGGGGGCATATAGTGCCCCCAGTTTTTTGGATTTTGTTTGTAACATGCTATGGGCATGTCGGATGGATATATATGGGGGGGCGTATGGTGCCCCCAGTTTGTGGAACATGCTATGGGCACGTCGTAAGTATATGTATGGGGGGCGTATGGTGCCCCCAGTGTTTTGGAACATGCTATGGGCATGTCGTATGTATCAGAGTAGATGGACTCATCAATATATGGTGTGCGACACATATTATGGATATGCATCGTCTTTTGATGGTTGATTTAATGTTATTGTCTTGTATGACTTGTGTGTGATAAATGCTAATCTAGAACATGGTTTGCAATACTATCTACGTAGTGATTTTGGTCTCTGGGTACATGGTTGAAAGTGATGGTTTCAAACGCACGTATTAAGACTTTCACTCGTAAATAGCGTCTGAACAGCACAGGGTTATGCACACGATAAACACCATTTGGTTGCATTACAAGAAGCAGGGAATCCAAACAAACGTGCAGATGGCGGATGCGATGCAACAAGGCATCGGCTAATAGGCCACGCACTGCATCATATTCGGCCTGATTGTTGGTGGCAGAACCAATGCATACCCCGTTAGACAGAACGAGGTCATGCAAGGGGGTGAAGATGGCCCACCCTGCCGAGGCAAGATTCCTGGAGTAGCGACTTGCACCGTGGGCGTAACCGATAAAGGGTGTGGACGGGGGGTCCTGCAAAATGGTGTGACAAGACAATAAATGAGGGGATGAAAGGAAATGACGGCAGCGTGAGGGTACAGAAGTCATCAAGCAGTAATGGCAGGGGGAAAGGGCAGGATGATCAAGGCTCACACAAGGTGATGTATGAGAGCTATCAGAAACATGGCGAGGACTCGGGCTGCGGAGGTCAACGGAGACACAAGTGGAGTGATCTCGGGTATCGACGGACACAATGGGGAAGGCTGCAGACGGGCTAGGCTCCGGGTGTCGTGCAGAGGAGGAT